>PVIC010009236.1:31964-46224 GCA_004025085.1 Thryonomys swinderianus | reverse complement strand
CAAGTGTGCTGTGTAATCCCAGCCTTCTTACAGGCTGAGGCAGGAGAATCATGAGTACCATCAAAGCCTGAGCAATTTTGCTAGGCCCAGTCTCAAAACGGAAACCAAAAAAAAAAAAAAAACAACGGGATTTGGGAACGTGATTCAAATGCAAAAGCTCTGAGTTCCATCACGAGTAACACAAAAAACGAAAAAATACTCCATAAAAGTTAGAGGAGGGCAAATAAGGATATAGCTTAGCGTCAGAGCACTTGGCCAGCATGAGATCCTCTCCACCTCAGAAAAAAAGGAAATAGGAGAAAAGAGAAAAAAGTGAGAGTGGAATCAGAGTTACCATGAATCAAAATAAATTCTCCATACTACACTTCCCTAAAATTTAAATGGAATTTTTTCAATCTAGCCCAAAACTCTCATGAATAACTAAGGCTGAGAGCAGTTAACTGATTTGCCCTGGGTGACTGTTTCACTATAAAGGTATTAATTGTCAGTTACTACTCATACAGCACTTACTAACTCATTTACTTAAATGTTTATGAGATCAAGTACACAATCTGCACTTCTACACCCATTCAGCATCTTGCCTGAGAGGTGCACAAATAATGCCGAACGAACCTCAAACATAATTTTTGCTTTCTGGCACTACTACTGCAAAATTACTATTTATCTGTGAGAGCCACTGGGTAGAGTAACAAAACCTCAAAATTTGGAATAGAATAAAAATATTAAATGGCGTCTAACAGTGCTTTGCCTGCTACCCAATCTTTTATATTAATATTTCACTCTAGATTTGTCAAAAAGCATATATGTAATTACCATACATGCCCGGTTAACATAAATTATCATCCCTTTTTAGACATTTCAATACAATTTAATACATATCTTGATCTCTTAACAGTATCTTACCCATTAATTTTTTTTTAAATATCTAAAGGGCGGGAGGGTTAGCTCAGTGGTTCCAGCGCCTGCCTCGCAAGCGCAAGGTCCAGAGTTCGATCCCCAGTAACCACATACAATGCTGGGCGTGGAGACTCACGCCCACCAGCCATCAATACCACAAACCACAGTGCCGGGCATGGTAGCTCACGCCTGTAATCCCAGCACTCGGGAGGCAGAGGCAGGAGAATTGCTGAGTTCGAGGCTTGCCTGGGCTACACAGTGAGCTCAGAGCCAGCCTGAACTACAAAGCGAGACCCTGTCTCAAAAAAACAAAAAAACAAACAAACAAAAAATCTAAAATAACCGTCTACCAGGTCACACCTTAAAAGAACTACAAAATAATTAAAAATTTCCACCACTTAAAAATGAAGTTAGTATTAGTGTGCTAGAGCTTACATCTGATCGTCAAAGAATTTGGTGAAGAACTCGGGAGGGAAAGTTTCTTACCAAGGTTTCTGGTTGTAAATAAATCAAACGATATCACCACTCCCACATAACACCAGTGCAAGAGCGCCACATGGGTCTTAACCATGTTTTAACCACCTGACGAATTCGAACTGTCCCAGCAGCAAAAGTTAGAAAAGGAAATATTATGCCTGTATATTTTAACTCCGTTTAAAACACCACGTGATCAACAGAAGTGACTTAAACTGTTTTGGATATTAAGGATGCCGTACAAAGCAGTCTGAAAGCTTTCACTGCCGTCCTGAAACGCCAGGCAAAAGGCCCTCGGCGAGTTTTCAAAACCAATGATTATACCTACCGCATACATAGCAAAACACCATCAAACCGTTCATGTTACCACTCCCCAGAAAGCTTTAAAAAAAAAAAACTTTTCAAAAAATTTTAAAAAGCGTCTCACCGCAAACACAGCACGAGAGGGACTGTCGGAAGTAAGGCAAGAGCCTGTTAATCTCTGTGAACGCCTTGGGGTCTCCGGGGTCGTAGTTGAGCACTAGGCGGCTCGCGGAAATGTAGAGAGCAGTAGCATTCACGGGGTTCATTGCAGACACTTCGACACCAATGGCTCCCGGTTGAAAAAAAAATCCGGATCCAACTTTGTAAGCAGACAGAGAACAATGGCAAATTTGCAACAATTCGGAGGAAATCAGAGCAGAACCATTGACCAAAAAAGTAATCAAAATCCGTGCAAGTTTGTGGAGCTGAAGCAATCCTCCCACACATGGGGCCGTGGCGCCCCTCCTCCGTCCCTGAGAATTCCAGACCCAGAAAGCGAGCGAGCGAGCGAGCGAGCGAGCGACACCAGCGTTCGAGTCCGTGCGGGCGGCGCTCAGTCTACCCCCGCGGCGCGGCCCGCGGCCTTCGTCCGAGCTGCATCTCGCGCCACCGAGGCGCCTCCTTAGGTCGACCTGGCGGGTGCGGAGCTTCTCTGGGCTGTGCGGCCCCTTACTCCATCGCAGCGCCCGGCGCGGAGGTAACGGAGACGGCAAAAACGGAGGCACGGGCGTCGACTTCCCGGATCTAGTGCAGGAAACCGCGACGGCGGCACTGGAGATTGCAGCTGCAGCAGGCGGACGCCGCCGTCGCTTTCGCCATATCGGACGCGGGGCTCAGACTGCGCCCTGGCTCTTCACCTCGCCGCTGCAGCCGCTGCTCCCTCCCCGTAGAAACTAGGCGGGCAGGAGGCCCCAGCCCGAGGGGAGGGAGGGCCGGGAGGAAGTGCGCGGGCCGCCAGCGGCGGGAGGGGGCGGGGAGCAGGCCCGACGGGCCGCGGAGGCGCCCCTCGCTCCTCAGTCGCACACTCCGGGGTCACCAGAAAAGCGCCGCCCCCTCACTGCCCGGCCATCTTGTCGGCGCTGCACACACAGACGAGTCCTCCGCCAAGCACGCCGGCGGCCGCCTTCCGCAACGCCAGTCCGGCCGACCTCGGCGGAGGCGAGCACTCACGCCGCCAGGCCCCGCCGCTGCCGCCGCCCAGCGCACACGGCAAGGCCCCGCTGCAGGCCCCTCCCCCGCGCCTTGCCGCCCTCACCCCGACTCCACGCGCCACTCTAGTTCAGTAGAGCCCGGGCTGCTGCGGCCGTAATGGATCCCGCGGGCTGTGGAGCGCCTCAGGCCTGGCCGGCGACAGCAACCGTTACCTCAACGGGCAAAGCCACTGTCATCCCCGAGACTCCCCCGCCGCCGTCGTCTCTACCGTTCGCACGCATGCGCAGAGCATGCTCTCACCCCTCCCCCCGCCCTTCCTTTTCCCTTCGCTTCCCTTTTCCCCGGCTTCTCCTCGAAGAGCCCCCTCCACGCCCTCCCGAAGCGACCGGCTCGTTAAGCGCATGCGCAACCACCACCCGAGTCCACCGCCTTTCGCCCTTACGCGTGCGCTTTGACCGCCCACCCAGAAAACCGGATAAACACATTAGCCTGCTCACGCCAGCCCTCCCCGCTGCCGGCCCGACCTAGACTCACTGCGCATGCGTAGTTTTCCACTTACGCCTATCAGACCGGAGCAGGCTCTCTTGGAGCCTCCAGCGGCCTCCGCCCCTCCCCCATGTGCTCTCACATTCTCTCTCCTAGGCGTGTGGGCCGTGGTGAAATACTCTTTAGCTGGCACATCCCTCCCCAGTGTGGGTTGTAGGCTTCCCACATTATACAGTGTTGGTGTTCTCTACCGCTGTCGCCTGGTAGGGTCGCGCCATGTGGCGTTCAGCACCGTCCCCCGCGGCCTCTCTCCGTCCCAGCTAGCCGCTGCGTGAGGAAATGCCTCGCACGGCCCCAGGCCCCGCCCCCGTGGTCTTGCTCCTAGGCGGCGCGTGCGACCTCCGGCTGGGCGCAGCCTGGGCCGCTCGCGCCGAGCATGTGGCGTCAGCGTGGCGCGCAAGCTGCGTTGATGGTCAGGGCCGCAGCTCGCGTTCCCGGTGGTCGCTGGCGCCCGAGTTTTCTGGGGAACCGACTGCAGATTCCGTTTCCCTGCCTTTCACAACTTCGAGTCCTGGCGTCTGACCTACTCGGCCACCCTAGAGCGCCCACCAGGACCACTCGGGTTTTACAAACAGAACAGCTGGGTTTTACAAACAGCTCCTTTTAGAGCTCTTTGGGAAGACCTAGCCCTTCAGTGTTAATACATCTCTGTATGCAGTTCTTGCTCTAGAATGAAACCAGTTCCTTCAAATGTTGGGTTTTTGTCAAAACAAGTTTTTGCCTTTTTTGCAGAACAAAGGACAGAGGACTATAAATAAAAAACCTAAATAGATGATTCTCCTTTCTGAGTACTAAAAAAACAAACCAAAAACAACCAAATAGAAACACCTGATAGGAACCATTTTTTGTCTGGACACACAGAGGCTCTTCAGTTACTTGCGCATGGTTAATAACACTTTGCAAAGCGAAAATGAGTAAAGTATCAAGGAAAATCCTTGTGACTTCTGATAGGTAATGTGCATTACTTAATTTTTTAAAGAAATCTCCTGGCCTTTTTCTTCTTCCTGTTCCTCTTCCTCTTCTTCTTCATCACCAGGAATCAAATGCAGGGACTTGGCAGGCAGGCACTGGGCCACTGAGCTACATAACCCCCCATTACCATTTGAAGACTGGTTTCTTCCACAAGGTCTAGCATATTAGCCAGCACTTAAGTGTTCTGCAATCAGAATTACTAACTTTGTATAGCAGCAGCAGGAGAAAATAGAGAAAAGTGGAAAATGGTTTTTTTAGTCTTGTTTTTGGAAAACAGCAAGTATTCTAAAATTAACTTTTAAAAAAATTTGTCTTTTGTGGGGGCGGATAAAAGATCCTTCCTAAACACATCTTCAAATATAATTCCTATAGAGTTCTATTTTTATTCCATACTAAAATGTCCTTCAATACTTCAGGTTGTTCTCCCCTAGAGGAGCAACATGGAGAGTAAAATAATCAGCACTGTTTTCCATCCAGGCAGCACAAATTAGCAGTCATCTAGACAAGTGATTACTTGCAAGGCCTTAGCCTGCTGTTTTCCTCATAACTCGATTTTTAAAAATCTCTTGAAATATACACATCCCATCTCAAGATTAATTCTAATGGTTCATTATGTGAGAGTTTAACAATTTCTTGTTTAGCCTTGAAATTGGTTGCGATCGGTAATAGATTATGGTATTTAAAGGCAAAGCATTTTCAAGTATACTCGCTTCTAGTAATTATTAGCTTGCTTGAACGTTGCCTAAGAAGAAAACAAGTGAATTGTTTAAAGAAAATAAAGTGCTTGGATCAAATATTTAGGAAAAATACATAAATAAAATCTCTTAAATTATCAATTTAAGATCTTTCTTTTTTGTATCAGGGATTGAATTCAGGACCTTGTGGTTCCCAGACAAGGTCCTGAATTCCAGACACCATTGACCTAAATCCCCAGACCAACTTAAAATCATTTATCATATCTTACGTTTAATTATTTTTTAGACATAAAATATTTTACAAATAAGAGGGCTGGATGTGGTGTCAGCACTCAGAAAGCTGAGGCAGGAGGATGGCAGTGAGTTGGAGGCCAGCCTGACATATATATTGAGTCCAAAACCACCCCGAACTATATAGCAAGTCCCTGTCTCAAACAAAAAATAAAAATAAAAAAGTTAGAATTGCCAGAGCTAACAAAAATACAGGATGCCAGTTAAAAATAATGGGGGGAGGAGGCGGGCATGGTGACACACCCCCTGTGATCCCAGCATTTGGGAGGCAGAGGCAGGAATCTAACCTCAGCTACATAATGAGTTCAGGGTCAGTCTGAGCTAAAAGTGAGACCCTGTTTATTTATTTGTTTTTCAGCACTGGGAATTGAACTCTGGCCCTTGTGCTTCCAAGGTAGGTACAGTACCACTTGAGCTAACTCCCCAGCCCAATATGAGACCCTGTTTATAAAACAAAAATTATCAGTATAATCAGGTAATATGGTATACATTTATGATCTCAATTACTCTGGAGATTGAGGCAGGAGGACCACAAGTTTGAGGCTATTATGGGCAATAAGTGAGCTACTATTGCAAAATTAAAAGGGCAGGGAAAGTAGTTTAGTATGAGGCTCATTCCTCAGCATTACCAGAAAAAATAATTATAATTGTCCCTGTAGTTGCTTGTGTGTTTTAATTGTTTCTACTTTAGAAAATAGAACCAACCTAAATTTCCAACTTCAAAATGACTTACATTATAGTACATCTATAGAGTAGAATATTATGTAGCTATAAAAAGGATGTAAAGTATATTTATTCAGATGGAAAAATGTTCATAATGCATTACTTTTTAAAAAATCTTAATTAACAAAAATATTTTAAAATCTGCATGGCAAAGTCTGTAAAGATATAAATCAAAATATTAATATTTTTCTGGACAGTGGGGCTATGAAAAAATTTTTATATTGTCTGCATATCCATTTTCAAGTAAAGTTTTCCTATTCTGTTTTCCAAGGTTGTCAGATGCTTACCTCTTTTGTTACACTTCCCACAGTAAACTACAGTTGCTGGATTAAGCCTATCTCTTCTTTTTATTTATAACTATTAGAATGTCAGAGTTTTCTCACTTTTATTCACATTCTCTTTTATTCTCAGTGCTTATGGCCTGACATATCATGGAATCTAGCAGTTGTTCAAATAATGCTTACTAGAAATATGATGTCAGCAAAGGCAGCAGAACAGTGCACACTGCATAACAGGCATGGACAAATGTTTCATTTTTTCTTAGGGAGAGCTATAA
Organism: Thryonomys swinderianus; assembly: GCA_004025085.1. Classification (NCBI taxonomy): domain Eukaryota; kingdom Metazoa; phylum Chordata; class Mammalia; order Rodentia; family Thryonomyidae; genus Thryonomys; species Thryonomys swinderianus. The sequence continues at coordinate 39,615 of PVIC010009236.1, read as the reverse complement.
AATGCCTTACGATTTTAAAGACAGTTCTTACTTCAGCCTTATCAATGTGAATTATAAGGTCCTTAATAAAACCCAAAATGTGGATTGATTTGTAACACTCAGAATATCAATCAACAAGTATTTATTGATTGAACACTAGTCATTCAGAGACAATGAAGTAAATGCAGAATGCTTTAAAAGACCAAAGGCTAGGCTGGCAGCAAATCAGAAAAATTTTCTATGCAGTTAAGTCCTTTACAAAATCATGAAATAGTTGTTGCCCTTTTCTTTTCCTCCCCTTCTTCCTCTGTCTTCTTTTTCTATCACAAAAAACTGTCTAGAAATGATGCTGTCTCTCCTTCCCAAATTCCTTTCTCACTACCTAGTATCTTGAACTCATTACACCATCTCAACCAAAAGGCAGTTTTTTTCTATTACTGGGGAGTTGTCACTGTGCTATATTCATATCACTTTTTATTTGTTTTGGGACAAGGTCTTACTAAATTGCCCAGAATCTTCCTGTCTCAGTCTCCTGAGTAGCTGGAATTCCAGTTATGTGCAACCACAACTGGCTCCAAACAAATTTTGACAAGTGCATAATCTACCACCACTGTGGAAACCAAGTAACTAACTAAATCTTGAGAATTTAAACCTAAACTTAAAAAAAAATTCAAGAAGCTGAGTACAGTAGCACTCGCCTATAGTCTCAACTCACTAGAGGCAGAAGCAGGAGGATTGCTGGAATTCAAGGCCAGCCTGGGATACAGAGTGAATTCAGGGCCAAATTCAAACTACAAAAGTAAGAGTGTTGGCTGGGGATTTAGCTCAGTGGTTCCAGAGTCTGCCTAGCAAGTGCAGGTCCCAGGTTAGAGTTCAGTCCCTGGTACCACATACTACAATGCAGGCATGGTGGCTCATGCCTGTAATCCTAGCATTCAGGAGGCAGAGGCAGGAAGATTGCTGAGAGTTCAAAACTAGCCTAGGCTATATAGTTAGTTCAGGACCAGTCTGAACTACAAAGTGAGACCCTGTCTCAAAAAAAAACTAAACAAGAAAAAAAAAGTGAGACTGTCTCAAAAAAACAAACAACATAAAACATTTTCAGACAATGGCCAATAAACCAGATAAACCCGACAATGGCCAGTAAACCAGGGAGGGATAAACCAGATTAAAGTGAAATCAAAATCTAATCTGGGACTGTTATTTCTTTCATGATCATTTCTCTTTACCTACCAAACTTCCCCTTCCATCTTCTTTTACAGCTGTGGCCATACTCCTCCCCCCGCCTCAATCTTATAGCCCTCAAGAACCACTTCCCTTCTTAACATTAATTCTTATAGATATTTTTCCTATATCACGTTTCATATCAGTACATCTGTTTATTACAACCAAACATTTAGCAAATCTGGCACCCGTTTAACACCTCAAATATTAAAGCTGCTTTTAGTGTCTTTATCCCTAATTCCACCTTAACAAAATACCTTGCTTTAGTGGCTATCCATCCCCTACAGAGGCACACACACGTATTAAGGTACCCACTAAATGTTACTGTTTTCATTCCCTTAGATATTTTCAGTGCTATTCAAATGCCCATTAAATTTGTCCATTCATTTATGCAACCAACATTTATTGCCAGTTATATGCCATGCATTCAGAATACAAAAATGAATAATTCAACAGTTTCTAGCCCTCAAAGAGTTCACAGTCTAGTTGGGGTGGCAGCTATGTACACAACTTAATTTATAATTCAGAATTGTACAGACTTAGGGATCTTCTCCATCCAAATTTAAATGTTTTAGTAGATATTTATTATATTACAGCTTAAACTAATTTGTGTGGACTTTTCTGGGAAATAACTGCAATTATTCATAGCATTGTTTCTAAAGGAAAATGTGTTCTGCATTACAAACAGTCAATTTAAAATTGCATTTTTGAAACACAGCCCATTTGCTCCTGGGAATTTTTCCATTAACTAAGAATCCCTATCTTAGGACAGTGTATATTTCACTACAACTCCCACCTGTTCCACATGGCCTATTGTACAACCTAAGGGCTGCATAGTCTTATTGTCACAGCAAATTCACTAGGGCTCAGTGCTACATGATGGAGGATGTCCTCTGGTCAAGCAGTAGCTTCAGGTCAAAATTTAACTGCTTAGGGCTGGAGATTTAGGTCAGTGGTTCTGGTATCTGCCTTGCAAGTACGAGGTCCTGAGTTCAATCCTAGGTAACCACATACCACAAGGCCAGGCATGGAGACTCACACCCACAAGCAATCAGTGCTGGACCTGGTGGCTCACGTCTGTAATCCCAGCACTCTGGAGGCAGAGGCAGGAGGGTTGTGAGTTTGAGACTTGCCTGGGGTACATAGTGAGCTCAGGGCCAGTCAGAACTACAAAGTGAGACCCTGTCTCAAAAAATTTTTTTTAAACTGTTTACCATCTCATTTTAGAGAAGATAAACAATCCATCATATAAGAGTTGGCAAGTTTTAGAACTGCTGCTATGTGAAATGAAGGAGCTAATTAGAGATATACAGAGTTGTATTGCAGAAAAGATTTTTAGGGTTCATCTGTTGGATAAAATAGGTTCCCTAAAAATATCTAGATAGGTCTGGGGATGTAGTTCAGTGGTACCATGTGGCTGCCTGGCAAGCAAAAGGGCCTGAATTCAATCCTCAGTACCACAAAAAATCAAAAGTAAATATATACTACTGGACCATGATAAAAATAGCCTTTGTAACTCCAAGACAGACTAAGCTAAGAATGAGTGTTTCTAATCTGAAATTGACCAAGCTAGATTTTGTGAGTCAACTACCTTTGTTACTCCTGAGCTTTGGGAAGTGACATGAGGCAGTAAAATAAATATGAGCAAATCTGAACTCTAATACTTACTACATAGACTTAAGGAAAGAGTCTTAGTGTCCTCTTCTGTAAGTGGGTTCAGTAATGCTTCTCTTGAAGAGTCATATGTTCATCAAATCTGTTTTTAACACAAGCACTATGGATATACATGGGTGAAAAAAACAGTTTGAAAGAGTTCCAGTCTGCTACCTAAGACAAAAACAAAGATATAGTAGCAATGCAGTAGAACAAGTACTTCAGTATGGTGCTGTTAAAGAACAAGAGGCACCTGTTGAGGCTCAGGGAAATAAGGAGGAAGTGAGGTATAAAGATAACTTCATGGATAGATAGGAGAAACAGAGGAAGAGCAGGGAGAATCTCTAGACAGAAGCTAGAATATATAGAAACACTCAAGGAAGACACGTACATATTTGGGAAATTTCATCATCTAGTTGAATAGTGCTACGGTATGTGTAATACAAAGCGGGGAAATGATGAGAAATAAGATTGACCAGATAAGCAAGAACCTTATCAACATTATGAAGGTTACCTTGAGGGTAATGGGGCCTCACAGAAAGTGGATTATAGGCAGAGAGGAGACTAAAGCTAAGAGGTCAGTTAGGAAGCTATTGCATTAGCTCATCCAAAAATGATTTCCCTGGGGATTCCAAATTACAATGCAAAGGACAAATTTGGCACTCTGCCTGTTTTTTTATGTGATAAGGATGTTTTTTGTGTTTGTTTTTGTTTTGTTTGTTGTATTTTTTAAATAGTGAATTTTTAGGTTGTGGTATTGAAGATTAAGCCCAGGGCTTCCCACATCCTGGACAAGTACTCCATCTTTGAGCCATAACTCCAGCCTCAAAAGTTTTTAAAAGTAACAAATCCTTAACATTTTAAAGATTAAAAGAAAAATATTTCATGACACTAAAGTTATATCAAATTTTGGTATACATAAAGTTTAATTGGAACATGGCAGCACTGAATCATTTATGGATTGTGGGAGTTTCTGGTTTGAATAATTGTGACTAATGAAACCTAAAATATTAATTCTCCAGGCCTTTACAGAAAAATTTTGCTATCCTTTGATCTTGAGCATGAAAACAGAATGGCAGGGCTGGAGATTTAGCTCACTGGTTCCAGCGCCTGCCTAGCAAGCCCAAGGTCCCGGGTTCAATCCCCAGTAACCACATACAACAGTACCACGTGTGGTGACTCATGCCTACAAGCAATCAGTACCACATACCACAGTGCCAGGTGTGGTGGCTCACACCTGTGATCCCAACACTTGGGAGGCAGACAGAGGTAGCCGGAGGATTGCTGTGAGTTCAAGGCTTGCCTGGGCTACATAGTGAGCTCAGGGCCAGCCTGAACTACAAAGCGAGATCCTGTTTCAAAAAAACTAAAAAAGAAAATAGAATGGCAGCAGTAAAGAGAGAATTTAAGGAGACTGAGTACTAGGTCTTGCTTAATAGTGGAGTGTGAAAATGAAAGACAAAGATGGTATCCACATTCTCTAATTCTAGCACTGATAATAGTAAACATTTAAGTGGACTTACCATATACAGGCATTCATATAATTCTTTGAGTAAATTAATTTATTTAATCTGCTCAACAACCCCGCCAGGTAAATATTATATCCCCATTTCCCATGTGAAGAAACTGAGGCCCAGAGATCTAATAACTTGTTCAAGGTCACACAGCCAGTGTAAGGTGGAAATTGAATCAGGCCAACTGGTCTGAGATTCTCTTTTTTTTTTTTTTAACACCATTAGATACATCTGAAGAAATTTGAAAATAGCCAGAAGAATAGGTTCAGAGGGAAACAATAAATGTGGGCTTTGGATATGTATAGTAGTTGGAAGTGGATGGGAGATATCCAGGTGGAATGTCCAGTAGACAGTGAGATAAGTGGCTCTGGTTCCCTGAGTTTAAGGGAGAAGGATCTGGGTTAGATGTATTACCAGCAGCATGCAGACAGCTATAGAAAGTGGGAGGCAGGAAGTTACCCAGAGGGAGTAAGTAGAGACAAGGGCTAAGAATGAAACTCTAAGGACCACTGCTACATACACAAGTGAGCAGGAGGAGAGGATCCCACAAAAGAGACAGAGAAGGTGCAGTCAAAGAGGCAGGCAGCAAACTAAAAAAGATGTTCCAGTGACTGAGGTACTGTGCATAAGGTATTTAGCATAATATCTAGCATACCATTAGGCTTAGAAATGGTCAAAGCTTTGAGATGATTGAAGTCTCATTGAAGGTCATAGTTCTTTCCTAATTGTGCCCTAGGGTGGTCCCGAGACATTTTCATAGTAATGTGACTGTTATTGCACTTTATATAAATACAGTGGAAACATTAAACTGAGTTTAATGTCCTCATGTCTCCAAACCTTCACATCCTTACATCTTCAAACCTTTCTCTCACTTTGTTTTTCATTCATTCATTCATTCATTGCTAAGGATTAAACCCAGGGCTTTCACACTGAGCTATATACATACCTACTCCTTGTTATTTTTGCATGGTTTTGTTTTGGGTTTTTTGTTTGTTTGTTTAATTTTGAGACAGAGTCTCACTAAATTGCCAAACTGCTCAGGCTGGGCTTAAATTTATGATCTTCCTTCCTCTCCCTTTCAGAGTGCTGGGATTATAGGCATGTATCGCCTGGCTTGGTTTACCTTCCAATTACCAGAGGACCTTGCTGCTACCTTAGGAGAAAATCAAGATCACCTTCTTCCCTACATCGAAATACCCTTAACTCCCCATCCTCTCATCTTTTCCTTCCATCTCTCTCTGGCTTCTTCCAGAAATTTGCTCTGAGGATTTCCCATCCATTTCAGCCTGCAGCCTCTCCACTGCCCCTGGTTCTGCCCAGCTCCATCATATGCTCCCAATCCATCTTTCAGTTCATCTCTCTCTGTCTCTCTCTTCTCCTTTAATCTTTCAAATTTATTTTGCTTATGCATTTCTTTTTTATTAGTACTATTTGCAATACATACTAATTATAATGTTCGTGGAAAGTTGATACATGTGCATTACTACTCTTAATGCTTTTTTCACCCCTGACCCCCTCATCCCTCCCTGTTCCCTCCATCTCTTGGTCACATTCCCATTTGTAAAAACCCTCTTTCCATTTTATTCTTTCAATTCTTTTTTTCTATTCTCTTTCCCTCCTCCTTGTCCTCATCTCTTGATTCCTTTCCCCTTCTCTATGAAAGAGATCTCCTTATTTCCTATTACCTACCTTTAATTTTGCCTTTCATTTATACTTTGGGTTATTCATATAAAAGAAACCAGTGATATTTATTCATTTCTTAATCTCTTGAAATTAGAATCTCTGTCTTCCTACTCTACTGAAAATGTATTTTTCAAAACCACAGTAACATCAAGGGGATAATAGTCATGGACCCCTTGGAATACTCTGTAACAAGAGAAGTTTAATAGAGGAAGATGTCCTGCTTTGTAAGTGGAGATTTTAGTCATTCTCCCACCTTTTAACCATTTTTCCTATGAGTGAGTGGGGCTCTTTTTCTTTTCAAGTCCTTATAGCATTTTAATATATCTAAGGGAATTGCCCCCAAATTACCAGGGGAACCAGTCAAGAATGAGATATTCCTGCCCAGTTGTGCTCTAATTTCACTTTAGGTTATATAAAATCTCTCTAAATTACACTTGAGACTATCCCCTGTGATGGGGCTTAGCACCTGTACCTGGCTCAACTGATCTTTAAGGTCAAACCTCATTATCCTTCACTGTCTTAGTAGAGGTGCTTTACCTCTGCTAGCAGTTTGTCTCTAGCAACAAGAAAAATAACTAACACTTTGTAATCTATTTTGGTAGACAATCTTTTTTTCTATTTCATTTTTGCCTTCTTCTGAGTTAAGTAAAAGCCACTCAGTTTAATGTTTCCATTGTATTTATATAAAGTGCAATAACAGTCACATTACAATTAAACATATTAGTGTCATTTTTTTTTAGATTAGGAAAATTTATTGAGAAAGAAAGCTTCTGCCTAAGAGAGACAGAAGGGGAACCCAGAAAGGTGGGTAACCCAATTAATGCCATTTTTTATCTAGTTTTAGTGAATTACAAACATTTGATTTACACAACCTCCTTCTGAGTTAAATTAAAGTAGGTTTTATTATCCTATCTAAATAAATGAGGAAACCCAAGCATAAAATGGTTAATGAACTTGCTCAAAGTTTTCATATTGTGGTCCCTAGTGATTTCAGCATTACCTAAGAACCTGAAAATGCAAATTCTTGGACACTATTCCAGACCTTCTTCCCAAATCAAAACACTGATAGTAAACCCAGCAAATTGAGTTTTAAAAGCCCTCTGAGTGATATTTATAAACACAGACATTTGAGAGGTATTCTTCTACAGAATGACTTTTTTTTTTTTTAAACAGGATCTCGCTTTGTAGTTTACACTGGCCCTGAGTTTACTATGTAGCCCAGGCAAGCCTCAAACTCAGCAATCCTCCTTCCTCTGCCTCTTGAGTGCTGGGATTACAGGCGTGGGCCACCACACCCAGTTTTGTGGTATGTGGTTACCAGGACTAAATTTGGAACCTTGTACTTGCAAGGCAGACACCAGAACCGCTGAGCTAAATCCCTGGCCCCAGAATGACTCTCTCTTTCTTTCTTTCTTTCTTTCTTTCTTTCTTTCTTTCTTTCTTTCTTTCTTTCTTTCTTTCTTTCTTTCTTTCTTTCTTTCTTTCTTTCTTTCTTTCTTTCTTTCTTTTTTTTTTTTTTTTTTTTTTTTTTTTTTTTTTTTTTTTTTTTTTTTTTTTTTTTTTTTTTTTTTTTTTTTTTTTTTTTTTTTTTTTTTTTT
>PVIC010009236.1:0-31864 GCA_004025085.1 Thryonomys swinderianus | reverse complement strand
GGAGACAGTGTCTCGCTTTGTAGTGCAGGCTGGCCCTGAGCTCTCTCTTTATTTTGAGGCAGGGTCTCACTTTGTAATTTAGGCTGACCCTGAGCTCACTATGTAGCCCAGGCAAACCTCGAATTCAGCAATCTTCCTGCCTCTGCCTCTCAAGTGCTGGGATTACAGGTGTGAGCTACCATGCCCAGAATTATGGTTTGTGGTACTGATTGCTGGTGGGTGTGAGTCACCATGCCCAGTATTGTTGTATGTTGTTACCAGGGATCAACCAGGGACCTTGTGCTTGCTAGGCAGGCACCAGAAGCATTGAGCTAAATCTCTGGACCTTCAGAATGACTTTTTAACAGCCAATATTATTCCACTGAACAGCAATACTAAAATTTATTTAATTGTTCTGCCAGTGTTGTACATCAAAATTGTTATTCAAAAACACTTCAGTGAATACTGTCACAATTGAATTTTGAAAACATCTATAGGAAGAAATTCACTTCTATTTTATTTAGGCTATTGTTTTTAGGGGTCCTCTTATACAGCAACTTGGCTTGTATTTTAAAATACTTTCTTTACTTCAAATTTACAGTAGACTTCTTAATACTGGGTAAAATAAATTGTAGATCTGTGAGACATATCAGATTTTATAAGAAGTCTAAGGTAAGTTTGAAGTAAAGAAGGTATTTTAGGACATAAACTTAGTTGCTATAAGCTAGGACTCATTTTGCACACCTGTCACTACCCTCCTTAGCACACAAATAACTGTCCATTCATTTATGCACTCATTAATTCAAGTACTTAGCTAAGTATGTTTTGGTCACTTTCCTGAGTGGTAGTAAGTGTATCTTACATCCAGCTGAACAGATTTACAAGACCAATACTCAAATATTCACATAATTAAATATAAAATTACAACTTTGATCATTGATGTAAGTAAAAGGAACATGACACTAGGAGACAGATAACAGGATTTGACTTAGATACATGAAGGGTTCTCTGAGGAAATGTCATTCTGAAATATGAAGGATGAGTACACATTTAGGATGAACAGACACTGTCTACTGAGAGATGAACCCTTCACCCCATGAAGACAAAGACCCCATAGAGAGAATATGATGTATTTGAGGAGTTGACAGGAGAGAGAAAGCCAATACAGTTGGCTCAGAGAGTTTAAGAGGATAATGTAAGAATTATAGAGATAGGAAGGGTCTAGACCATGCAGGATCTTATAAGCCACTTTAGGAAATATTTACTTCCTTAGTCCAGTATGGTGGCACTTACTTGTAATCCCAATACAGAATGAGGCAGGAGATCTTTCAAGCCAAGAAGTTGGAAGCCAACCTTTACAACATACTGAGGGCTCATCTCTAAATATTTTTAATAAAAAATAATTGTGATGACAAGTAAGAATAAGTAGCTAAAGATATAGCAGAAAAACTAGTAATGTTGTATGTCAAAGAAGCCAAGAGAATTTTAGAAAAGGGTAATCAGTGGTATTCAATGCTACTGAGAGTTAAAATATAGATTTAATATGCCCATGGCTTCCCAATACATTAGAAGATAGATTTATTTCTTTTATTTAGACCACATATTGCATCCTGGCTACATTCCATCATTGGATATATTTTCTGCAAATCCCCCTTAATTAAATCTAGCTGATTCTCCCGGTCCCTGTCCCTAATTCATTTCCTTCACACCTCCTCCTAGAAGACTGCTATTGTGGTTGTGAGACTGTACCTCTCAGATTTTGGTTGCAGAGACCAGTATTGACTGAGAGACCAATCTACTGCCATCTGAAATTCACTGTACCAAGACTTTGTATTGCACAGGCTAGTGACTGAATGTGGCAGAGATATTACTTCCATTCCTGGGAGAGGTCAGATTCCTCTGATAGGTGACTAACTTGAGAAATTCCAAATGACCCTCTCAAACTTTATTTCAAACTGCAGTGTGTCAAATCTTCTTCCCTTCACTCTGGGTCAGAACTGCACTGTAAACTAGGTTTGGTAGCTCATGCCTGTAATCCCAGCACTCAGGAGGTGAAGGCAAGAGGATTGCTGTGAGTTCAAGGCCAGCCTGGGCAACACAGTGAGTTCTGGGTCAACCTGAACTACATGGGGAGACCCTGTCTCAAAAACTAAAAACAAAAAACAAAAACAGAATTGCACTGTGGTCTGATGGCTTTCTCACCTCCCAACTTGCCTCTCTATTTTACCTAACAGGGATTTTCTTTAATAAATTTCTTGCACATTAATCCTGTCCTGCTTTCACTTCTCAGGATCCCAGACTAACACAGGTAATACTAGGAGCAACCTAAGAGAAAAAAGTGGTACTATCTCCTCCACTGACACCCAGGCAAAGAGGATGCCATCCTGGTTTTCAGGTATTGTGCAAATAGACCCTAGCAGAAAGTGGGAGCTTCCTCACAGAGATCTCATCATCGTTGACCTAAGAAAGCATCCCAGTGGAAAGGAATGCTATGGCAAATGTGATGATGTATTTGAAAAACAGGAGGAATAATTCCTGAAACACAGTAAAGTTAGGTAGTAAATACTAAGTTGCATCAAGGCTCTGCAGTGAGCTAATGGGAGATTGAGTGTGGCTAACAAATAGGTTTTGGTTAAGTGAGAGAGCCACAGGGCCCTTGGGAGTTGTTTACAAAGAAACCTTTATCTTTGGCAGAGAAAAGGAATACACAGCTGAGTGGCAGACTGAATTCCTAATTGTTATAGCATCAGAGCTCCAGAAACATTAGAATGTTCAGCCGAGGCAGATCTGGAGTAGCCTTGCAACGGTACTGAAGCAACAGTATAGAGGCAGCATTGTGAAGAGCTCCAGTGCATCCTTTGAGAACAGTGTATGTATTAAATCAGAGACCTCTATATGGTGTATGCACTCAGTAGAAGAATATATAAACCTGAGAAGCAAAGGATAGAAGCAGGAGTCACCTCACTATCACACCCAATGTCCCACTATGGGATTTTGTACTTTTCCTCATAACTTGTGGTTCTACAAAGTTGGAGGCCCTGATCCCTACAGAGAACATATTCTTTCCAGAGGCCCTAACAAGGCTGTCATTGAACTACAAGCCACAGCTGCTGTTAGGCATTTTGAACTTCTTTTGCCCAGGGACCAGCAGGCAAATCAGAATCATCATCATCCTGGCAAAGGTTATTAATCCTAATCAGCGGAAGAGCTGCTTCTATACAATAGAGACTAAGGGGAATACATGTGGAGGCCAGATGAACCACCTGAATTCTTCCTGGTACTGTCTTACTCCATTGTAATGGGAATGGACATATGAAATAACTCTGGCCTGAGAAAGGTATGGTGACCTTTCTAGTTCAGTTTCTTTCAGAATGAAAGTTTGGGCCTGATCACCAGTTAAGTCACTAAGATCTTTGCCAAGTTAAAGGGATGGGTGTAGGGATTCGAGAACGGCTAGTAAAGGAAGAAGGTCTATACTCTGAGATCAACTGCAGTGACAGAGGCTATAGTTCTTTCCACTATCCTCCACCTTCTGAGTATCCCCTCAGGAAGAAAGGCCCACAGAAACCATGGAGGAACTGCTTCCTATCTGCACTTGAGGAAAAAGATAAATATGGGTAGTGAAAAATGTAGGCTCTGGTGGCCATAAGCATGCACATACTTTTAGTGCAAGGAATGTAATTAATCAAAGGCCTCAGCTTCTGTCCTCTGAATCCATGACTGGATTCACTCTAAGCCCATATTTCTGAAGGCAATTCTTACCCAATGACAGAGTGTGGCTGAAAAACTGAAACAAATCTGTTCCGGGAGAGGGAATATTTGGTGAGTGACTGCTGAAGGATTCCCTGGTGATCACACTCAACTTCCCTTACCTGATCTGCAGTCTAAGATACTTGCACTCTTCTCTTTGTTCTACCCTTTTGTCATTCCTTCACTCTGGATAAGACTTACTTCACATTCAAGTCTCAAGTTTTTCCAAGTCTTCCTGACTGCCTACCCATTTCTCTAACAGGCATTTCCATAAGAAATATCTTCCACATTTAAACCAGTCTTTGCATCAGATTTTTTACTGTCTTGGGCTAAATCTGCCATAAGCTCTAATCTGTCAGTGATAACATCCTGCTGTGAACTCTTACAGAACTTCTACTACCACTCACTTGGTACTTCCCAAATCTACCCTAGAAAGAAAAGTTTATTTTTTCTATGTACAAGTATCCCAATTAATTTTAATGTCTCCTTGACATAGTGGCCACTATGTTCCTCTTGCCAACTTCTACACACCATCCAGTGCCCTATATGTAATAGCAGCTCAGTTTACCCACCATAGGAAAGAAATTTCCTAGTATACTCCACTTCTCTACCCCTTAAGGGCACCACTCAAAATGTGTCTTCTTTATCTTAGGACCACGTAATCCTCTATATACTGCCCCACATCCCATATATTTTGTCATGTACATTGGCCCAAAACAGGGTGCACCACAGACAGCTGTCAACCAAACTTTATGATTTCTGTTCTTTTAGAGATGCTGCTGAAAAGTAGCTGGCAGGTGGATCTGGAGTCCTCAGTAAGACATCTCTCCCACTTGTCTCCTTCCCCACTCTCCTGTTGAATACAGAGGACTCTATGAATGGTTGGACCACAAGATGAAAGAAGTATTTTATTTTTTGAGACAGGGTCTTGCTTTGTAGTTCAGGGTAGCCTTGCACTCACTATGTAGCCCAGGAGGGCCTCGAACTCCCAGCAATCCTCCTGCCTCTGCCTCCCAAATGCTGTAATTATAGGCATGAGCCACCACACCTGGCATTGTGAAATGTGGTGCCAGGGATTGACTTTGGGACCTTGTGCTTATGAGGCAGATGCCAGAACCACTGAGCTAAATCCCCGGCCTAAAGGCAGTATTCTTTTTTTTTTTTTTTTTTTTTTAGACAGGGTCTCACTTTGAGGCTCAGGCTAGCCCTGAGCTCACAATATAGCCCAGGCAAGCCTAGAATTCAGCAATCCACCTGCTTCTGCCTCCTGAGTGCTGGGATTACAGGTGTGGGCCACCATGCCTAGCACTGTGGTATGTGGTACTGATTGCTGGTGGGCGAGAGTTACCACACCTGGTATTGTTGTATGTGGTTACCAGAAACTGAAGCAGGGACCTTGGACTTGCTAGGCAGGTGCCAGAACCACTGAGCTAAATCTCCAACCATGAAGCCAGTATTCTTTTTTTTTTTTTTTTTTTTTTGAGACAGGGTCTCGCTTTGTAGTTCAGGCCCACCCTGAGCTCACTATGTAACGCAGGCAAGCCTTGAACTCAGCAATCCTCCTGTCTCTGCCTCCCAAATGCTGGGATTACAGGTGTGAGCCACCACACCCAGCAGTATTCTTAAATCAGTACCTAAAGAAAGTTGTCCATCCTGTGAAAAAATACCTATACTAGAATGTTATATGGATGAACAGTAAGTTTCTGTTATGCTAGATCCCTGAAACTTTGGGGTTTGTTATGGTTGCTTATTTTAACTTACACGGAAGTTATTTGTCCTTTTCTTGGATACTGTTCATTTGAACTCTCTTCTATTTACAGAGGTTTTCATTTATGTGGCTCTTGATGCCAAATGGGCTAGCTCTTTCCCATGCAAGAGTATGTATATGTTACTTAACCTTTGGCAATCTGATGCTCCTACTCAAGGCTACAATGGATAAGTGAGTCAAAGAATCATTTCAAATCAAAAGCCTTTCACAAACCAGGCATAGTAGCATACATCTACAATCCCAGCTACCCAGGAGCTTGAGGTAGGAGGATCAGAAGTTTGAGAGCAGCCTGGATAATTTAGCAAGACCCTGTTTCAAAATTTTACAAAATTAGAAGGGGCTGGAGAGTATAACATTGCTAGAGTATCTATGTAGCATGTTTGGGGCCATGGGTTCAATCTCCAGCATCAGGGGGGAAAAAGTATGTCTTTTCACCATGTATAGATAATCTAGGTGCAATAGCAGGAGGTCAGTGTCTTAACCATATTGTTCTTGTGCCACAATCTTAGTTGCATTTTCCTACTTCTAGATTATTTTGCTTTTTCACCTTTTCTGGTCTTATTGACAATTCACTTTTTCCAATCACGCATTGTTTCATGAAGTATCCAAAATCAGTTCCCATCTACACTGTCCTACCCATTGACACTGGACACTCCTCCAAAGCTAGAGTTAATGGGACTATCCTTTATCAAGAGTCTGGTGCATAACCAGTATCTCACATCAGTTATCTCACTCCACTTGCTCCTTCCAACTGTTCTGTAGTGTCAGTATTATTACTGCCAATTCACAAACAGGAGAGCTGCAGCTCAGAGATTATCTGATTTGCCACTCACACAGCTTGTGAGTGTTATTTGAAATTCTGTTGTTATGGCACCAGTGCTTATTTCTTATTGTACCAGAAGGCCTTCACTAACTCCTAGTTAACATAGTGTTGCTTTACAGGGCCCCTTCAACCCATGACTGTTTCCCTCCAGAAAAAAGGAAACACCAATATTTACTTAATCCTTTTCTATATGTAATAGGGCCTGGAGGGAAAGATCTGTTGTTGCAGTTGTTTTCTTTTCTTTTCTTTTCTTTTTTGCTTTTTGAGACAGGGTCTCACTTGTAGTTCAGGCTGGCCCTGAGCTCACTATGGTGCCCAGGCAAGCCGCCGTGAACTCAGCAATCCTCCTGTCTCTGCCTTGTTGCAGTTGTTTTCTAATCCTTCGAACAATGAATTATTTTCCCTTTTCCTCTCCTTTGCTTTTTCACTTTTTTCTTCCTAAAATATCAAACCAAATGTGACAGCAGAAGGGACCATGGTGGCATCACTCCACGTGGCTTTTTCTCTGACTTTCCTTGAACTGTACTACACAAAAATGGCAGAATCCTTACCATAAATAACAATCCATTGATAAGTCATCTACAAATAGCTAAAACTTTTCCAGTTTCTACATGTTGACTTTAACTCCTTTAGAACAGCATAATTCACACCAAAATCTCAAAATCACTCATTATAGAAGAAATGATTGTGAAGTTAGTAATTAATGTGACCTTTTAGAAATGCAATGGGCATTGCAAAAGAAAAAAAAAGAAAGAAAGCCTCTGATTAAAAGAAACACATCTTAGGGTAGTATTATGACTCCTATCCTAGAATTTTCTAAGTGTCTAGGAAAGGAATAGGAAGAAGGATAAGGGGAAAAGAAAGAATATTTCCTGTATCATGGCTGCATTTCAACTTAAATCAAACATAGTATCAGCATTACTATCAGAAATTAAGAGAATGAGGCTGGAGATTTAGCTCAGTGGTTCCAGCATCTGCCTAGCAAGTGCAAGGTCCTGGTTTGATCCCCAGTAACCACATACAATAATGCTGGGCGTGGTGGCTCTTGCCTGTAATCCCAGCACTCAGGAGGCAGAGGCAGGAGGATTACTGTGAGTTTGAGGCTTGCCTGAGCTACATGGTGAGCTCAGGGCCAGCCTGAGCTACAAAGCTAGACCCTATCTAAAAAAGAAAGAAAGAAAGAAAGAAAGAAAGAAAGAAAGAAAGAAAGAAAGAAAGAAAGAAAGAAAGAAAGAAAGAAAGAAAGAAAGAAAGAAAGAAAGAAAGAGAAAGAAATTAAGAGAATATTTAGTGCTGTTTTGGTTGAAATGGGAAAGTTCATCCTTGAGGATGGTAAACAAGTGTGCAGTCAGGCATTTAGTTTAGTGACACTGTACCTGCCTGCAAGCACAAGGTCCTGAGTTTGATCTCCAGTAATTAAAAAAAATAAAAAAACATTGCAGGGCTGGAGATTTAGCTCAGTAGTTCCTGTGCTTGTCTAGCAAGAGCAAGCTCCCTGGTTCAATGCCTGGTAACCACATACAACAAAAGTAGGCTTGGTGACTCATGCCCACCAATAGTCAGTACCACATACCACAATTCCAGGCATGGTGGCTCATGCCTGTGATCCCAGCATTCAGGAGGCAGAGGCAGGAGGATTGCTGAGTTTGAGACTTTCCTGGGCAACATAGTGAGCTCAGAGCCACCCTGAACTACAAAGTGAGATCCTGTCCAAAAAAAAAAAAAAAATGCAGTGGTTATGGTAGAATGTCAAATTAATTGTCTTTGGAATCTGCCCAGGGATTGGTGGTGCATATTTCTGAGTGTGACTGGATAGGTCATATAACTTGATCTTAAAATCTATGTCTGACCCTTTCTCCCTTCAATTCTGGTATGTTCCCCAACTCTACTTCCCAGCCCCCATTAACGAAATACCATGCCTTTAACACAGGAGATTCCTGTGGTGGTGCCAACTGTTCATGGGCTCAAAAACCTTAAAATAAGAGCTAAATTAAATGTCTTCTTTAAGTTGTGAGTGTTGGGTACTGCAATCCAGCAACAAAATAACTGATAAAGCAGCCACATCCTTTTTCATATCTTTTACCATTCTACTGGTAAATGTGATAGTCTAAAGCCTTACACCCCAACCTCATTACCAGATATAAGTCCATACAAAACAGGAGTGCACTGTGGGTAGGAAGAATGAGGTTATAAGCAAAACCCAAAGAAGTAAAACAACATATTGAGTAAGTAGTGTTATAGAGGTAGGGATGAATTATGGGAATACAAAAGAAGAATGAGAACTTTTGTGGTGTTACAAGGAAGGAACTAATATAATTAAAAAACAAAACAAAAAAAAAGGCAAAGGGAGTGTTCTTGAATAAAGTTAAGAATATCTAGTTGGCCTGGAGAGAAGGTAGGAAAAAGCCTCAACCAAAGGACTGAACATGGAGGAAAGAGAATGAGGAAATCACCTGAAGGTTCATGGACATAAGGCCCTTCTTCTTTCATGTGTCTGACCAAATTGGCAAACTGTGAAGGGGAAGTACAGATGACAAGGACAATACCTGAGAAGAGAAGGAGCAACCAGACCCTGTGACTATGGATGTTGAGTCCAACAGTACCCTTTGAATCCCCACTCTGTGGCCAACATCCAGTAGGGACTGAGGGCTGATTGTGTTTCCCATCAGTCAGGGTTGAATTAACAGAGAGACCTCTGGTGCAGGGTGGGTACCCCCAAAACCCATGAGGCTAAAGCTAGGTGGAGAAAATCATTATTTCTTGGATCATAAAACTGCAAATCTTGGAAAGAAACTTCTTTTTTTTTTTTGAGACAGGGTCTCGCTTTGTAGTTCAGGCTGGCTCTGAGCTCACTATGGAGCCCAGGCAAGCCTTGAACTCAGCAATCCTCCTGCCTCTGCCTCCCGAGTGCTGGGATTACAGGCGTGAGCCACCACACCCAGCGTTGTGGTATATGGTATTGATGGCTGATGGGTGTGAGTCACCACGCCCAGCATTGTATGTCGTCACTGGGGATCGAACTCAGGACCTTGCCCTTGTGAGGCAGGTGCCAGAACCACTGAGCCAAATCTCCGGCCCAGGAAAGAAACTTCTTATAAAAAACACGGAATTTTTTTCTTTTATTTGATTTTTTTCTACTTTTTATTATTTTTTAAATTGATGGTACATGACACAGTGCATGACACATCTTGATTTTCATTTTTTCCATTCCCTTTCCCTCCCTACATCTCCCTGCCCCCTATATATATTTTAGACTTTTTATCTTTCCTTCATCAGGGTTTTTGGGAGGCTTGGGTTTTTCCTTTCCCCTTTCTTCTTTTAGTTTTTTTTTTCTCTTCTTTTCTCTCTTCCTTGTGCAATTTTTCTTCTTATTGTTTTTTGTGTATTGTATTTTTCCCTCTGTTCATTTTTTCTTATTCATTTTTTCTGAATGTTCTCTAATAATATTACTTTCTTTTTACTCCTGCTAAACCTCCCACCTCACTTTTTATCTGCCTTTTCATATCCCATTGATCAATTTCTCAAATTATTCTTATTTTTTGTGGTACCAGAGATCTTCTGTTTACCAGGAGCAGCACCACTGAGCTGTATCCCTAGCTTCAAATTTTGCTTTTTTCATTCTACAGTCCCACACACCATCTACTTAAACTAATGTAACTATTAAATCTTATCGATGTCTTTGTGGCCTGTTAACTTTATCTTATTGTGGTGAATACTATTCTATTGTTAGTAGAGACAAAAAATTGTTCAATTTAATAGATATATAGACATAAATAGTAGATATAAATAGATTGTGCAATTTAATAGGTCAATAGTAAGTCAATATTTGGGTTGCCTTAGTGTTTATACTATAATTATAGTTCGCTTTTCTATGGTTAAGGTTGGTATATTATTGGTCCTTATGATTTCTCAATACTTAGTTTGTACTTGATGCTCTAATTGATGGCGATTTTATTATTATAGACAGGGTAACATAGACTTTGCCATTAAATGGTTTTCTTACAAGTATCTGGATTACCTTAGAGTTATTAAAAATTCTGTGGCTTATACCTGGAGAATGGGGTCCAATATGCTACAACTTCCCATCACAACAAATAAATTAAGGTGGTTGGATCCTGGAATGGAGGCAAGGCCAATAGGTAGCCACTTCCAGAGGACACACCTGAAAGCTAGACATTAACAAAAGAGGTCTCTATACTAGAAACAATATTTCCACTAAAGTTGACCTGTAACCCTCAACACACAAACACAATAAACAATGGCCAAGGAAGTAGCTCAGTGGCAACACACCTGCCTAGCAAGTGCAAGGTTCTGAGCTCAATGTCCAGTACCAAAAAAAAAAAAACAAATGAAAAAAATACAGACCTGCCAGTGTGAAGACAGCATCAGAACTAAGAGACAGAGCTGTTATCACTTACCAGTTAATGTGAAGTACTTTAAAAGTGACAAGAGAACATGAAAAATGGACCCAACAGCTGTTAGGTGACACAAAGAAGACTAATCTAAGATTAACTGAAAAATCAGAAGACAGCAGAAACGAAATGAAATAATCTATTTATGTAAGTAATTCCAGAAAAATTTCCAAATATGGAAAAATAATTTAACTGATATATAAATGAGGCATATAGAACACCAAATATCCATGCTCAGAAAAGAACATCTCCACAACACATCATAGTCCAAATCCTGGAAGCACAAAACAAGAACAGAATCTAAAAAGCAGTTAGAGAAGAGCAAAACAAAAGAAAAACACTTACATAGGAAAATCTTTTAGATTTACACCAGACTTAAAAATGAAAAAGCAAATAAAACTCCAAAAGCAACAGCAACAAAAGCTTCAAGGCCAGAAGAGCTTGGACCTTTGAGTTAAGTGTGTGTTTCAGGAGCTAAGAAAAAATAATTTCCATCCTAAGCTGATATATCTTGCAAAACTCCTCCAAAATTGATGAAAAAAAAAAGATATTTTCACAATAAGGAGAACCTAAAGAAAGTTATGGCTGGGAAGGAATATGGCCCAGTAGTGCTTGGCAAATACAAAATCCTGAGTTTGATCCCCCCAGTATTGGCAGAAAAATAAGCAAAAACTTGGCCAGGGATGTAGCTTAGGGGTGACATGCCTGCCTGGCAAACACAAGGTCCTGCTCATTCCCTAGTACTGTTAAAAAGAAAAAACAGTCAGCCATCAAATTAGCACTCCAAAAATCTTTCAAGGATATCCTAGAGAGAGACAGGAAGCTAACAATGAAAAAACAAAATAAAATTAATACACCAAGCAGGATGAGTAGTTAAGCATAAGGGAAAGATAGGAAATCAGCTACAGGAAAATAAGGGAATGACAAGAAGAAGTCAACATCTATCAGTAATAACTCTCATTATGAATAGTCTTAATTCTACAATCAGAAGACAGACTGATAGAAAAGAATCAAGAAACAAAATCCAACAGCATGTTGTACACAAGAAACATATTTAACCCTAAATGAAACTAACAGACTAAAACTCAAATTCCATGCAACAGTAACCTAAAAATAGCAGCTATGTTATATTCAGCCAAAGTGGACTTCAAGCCAAAAATGATCAAAAGAGACAAAGAAAGTAATTACATATTGGAGAAGACAACAATCCAAGAAAAAGAGGTAATAATTATTAACATATGCACCAAACAATGGCAGATCCAATGTCATAAAATAATTATAACTGGACATAAAATACGAGATAAATATAAACAAAATTATAGTGGGAGACCTCAATATCTCACTATCACAAAAAGATAGATCACTAGACTCCCCAAAAAATCAACAAAGAAACATTAGAACTGAACTAACCTTCAAACAAATGGGCTTAATAGATTTCTGGGAGTGTTCTACCCAACAATAGAATATATATTTTCAGCAGCACTTGGAACTTTCAACAAAGTAGACCATATACTAGCCAATATATCAGCCTGAAGTAAATGTAAAATAATTGAAACTATACCACACATATTATCAGACCATAGTGAAGTAAGGTTAGAAATCAGTAACAAAAGAAAACATATTATTTATACAGATGCATGTAAACTAAACGGTATAGTCTTAAGTAAACAATGGGTTACAGAAGAAATCAAGGAAAAAATAAGACAATTTATAAAACAATGACAATGCCATTACAACAGACTAGAACTTTTGGGACAAATGAGAGCAGCCCTAAAAGGGAAGTTTATAGCTGTGAATTCTCACACCACAAAACAGTGAACCCAAATAAATAACCTATGATACCCTTCAAAGTCATAGAAAAGCAAGAAAAATCCAAATCTAAAAATAGTACAAGGAAGAAAACTAAAAGGATCAGAATAGGAACCAATGAAATTGAGACCCTCAAAAAGTATACAAATGGGGCCGGAGGGTTAGCTCAGTGGTTCCGGCGCCTGCCTTGCAAGCATAAGGACCTGAGTTCGATCCCCGGTTACCACATATAATGCCACCAGCAATCAATACCACATACCACAGTGCCGGGTGTGGTGGCTCACGCCTGTCATCCCAGCACTCGGGAGGCAGAGGAGGATTGCTGAGTTCACGGCGGCTTGCCTGGGCACCATAGTGGGCTCAGGGCCAGCCTGAACTACAAAGCGAGACCCTGTCTCCAAAAAGCAAAAAAACAAAAAACAAAACAAAAAAAAGTATACAAATGATTAGTGAGTCAGCATGTTCATTCTTTGAAAGAAAAAACAAAGCTGGAAATGGTGGCACTTGCCTGTAAGTCCAATAATCAGGAGGTTGAACCAGGAGAATTGTCTTATGTTCAAGGCCAGCCTGACCTACCTACCTAGTGAGGCTGTTGAGAGAGAGAGAGAGAGAGAGAGAGAGAGAGAGAGAGAGAGAGAGAGAGAGAGGTAAACTCTAGTCAACCAAATCCAAATGAGGAGACAAAAGACCTAGATTAATGCAATTAGAAATGAAAGAGGTAAATTCACAACAGACTGTGCCAGGATCAAAAAGATTATTAAGAACTGTTTCATAAATCTATGCATCAATAAATTGGCAAATTTAGAAGTAACAGGTTGATCCTTTGATGCATATGAATTATCAAAAATGAGCCAAGAATACTAAAAAAGAAACCCCAAATAATCCAATAACAGGTAATGAAATTGAAGCAGTAATAAATAACCCAGCAAGAGAAGTCCAGGTCCAAACAGGTCACTGCTGAATTCTCCAACAATTTCAGAGAAATTCTAACCCTAATGCTCCCTAAACTTTTGTATCAAAGTCATTCTAGGAAGCTACCATTATCCTGGTTCCAAAACCAGATAAAGATCCAACCCCCCCACACACAACAAACAACAAACAAGCCATCAATAATTCTAGACCTATTTCTTTAGTGACTATAGATGCAAAAAATTTCAACAAGGGCCAGAGATTTAGCTCAGTGGTTCCAGTGCCTGCCTAGCAAGTGCAGGGTCCCTGGTTTAATCCTGGAAACCACATAAAACAATACCAGGCATGGTGACTCATGCCCATTAGCAATCAGTACCACATACCACAGTGCTGGGTGTGGTGGCTCACACCTGTAATCCCAGCATTTGGGAGGCAGAGACAGGAGGACAGTTGTGAGTTCGAGGCTAACCTGGGCTACATAGTAAGCTCAGGGCCAGCCTGAACTACAAAGTGAGACCCTGTCTCAAAAAAAAAAAATGTCAGTATGACAGTGGTCAACAGAATGCAATTAATCATCAAGAAGATCATATGTGATGATCAAGTGGGCTTCATTCCAAGAATGCAAGGATGGTTCAACTTATGCATGTTAATAAATATAGTTCATCATGTAAACAGAAGCAACCACACAAAAAATTCACATATCTCAATAGACATAGAAAAAGCCTTTAACAAAACCCAACATCCTATAATGACAGAAACACTGAAGAAAATAGATATATAAGAACTTTATTACAGTTTGTGAAAAGCAATTTACAACAAATCTACTGCCATTATCATAATAAATAAGGGAAAAAATGAAAACCTTCCCTCCAAAATCATGAAGACAAGGAGCCAGGGATTTAGTTCAGTGGTTCTGGCATCTGCCTGGCAAGCACAAGGTCCTGAGTTCCATCCCTGGTACCACATATCACAGTGCCGGGCATGGTGGCTCATGGCTGTAATCCCAGCATTTGGGAAGCAGAGGCAGGAGTATTGCTGTGAGTTCAAAGCTAGCCTGGACTATAAAGTGAGTTCAGGGCCAGTTTGAACTGCATAGTGAGACTTTATTTAAAAAAAAAATATCAGGGCCAGGGATTTAGTTTAAGTGGTACTGCACCTACCGTGGAAGCACAAGGGCCTGAGTTCGATCCCTGGAACCACCAAAAAAAAAGAAAAGAAAAAAAAAATCATGGGTTCTGGGTGTGGTAGCTCATGCCAGTAATCCCAGCACTCGAGATTGGAGGATTGCTGAATTCAAGGCTTGCCTGGGCTACATAGTGAGCTCAGGGTCACTCTGAACTACAAAGTGAGACCCTGTCAAAAAAAAAAAAGAACAGAGGTGAAAAAGATAGTGTGATCCTATACATAGAAGATCCAATCAAGTTTACCAAAAGACAGAATTAATAACACATTCAGTGACAAAACAGGATGTAAAATCAACACACAATAATCAGTAGTGTTCTTGTATACTAACAATGAACCCACTGAGAAATTAATTAGGAAAACAATACCAGTCACAGCAGCAACAAGAAAAATTACGTACTTAGGAATTAACCTAAGGTAATGAAGGATCTCTACTATGAAAAATACATTACTCCCAAAGGGGGAATCAAGAGGTCATTAGAAAGTGGAAAGATATCCTCTGTTTCTGGATAAGTAGAATGAGTATAGTCAAAATGGCTATACTTCCAAAATTAATATGGAGATGTAACACAATTCCAAACAAAATTCCAACAGCATTCTTCATAGAACTGGAGAAAACAATACCCAAACTCACATGGAACTAAAGTGACTCAATAGAAAAAAACAATTCAGGATAATAAAACCAAAGTGGGATATGACAATCCTGAACTTAAAATTATATTACATAAAGGTGAGGAATAAGAGGAAAGGGAAGGAGAAATAAGTAGAATAAAAACATGCCATGTGTAGGAGTCTAATAATCTCTATGAGTGTAAACATTATATACCATAACATGAGCTAAGATTAATAATATCAACAAGAATGAAAATTGGCATGGAAGAATTAGAGGATGAAGGAGAGAGAGGGAAAAAGGGGGAAGGAGTTGAAAGAAAGAAAGAAAGAAAGAAAGAAAAGAAAAAGGGAAAAAGGAAGGAAGGAAGGAAGAAAAGGAAAGAAAAGAGAGAAAGAAAGAAAGAAAGAAAGAAAGAAAGAAAGAAAGAAAGAAAGAAAGAAAGAAAGAAAGAGAACAAAAGAAAGGAAGGAAGGAAGAAAAGGAAAGAAAAGAAAGAGAAAGAAAGAAAGAAAGAAAGAAAGAAAGAAAGAAAGAAAGAAAGAAAGAAAGAAAAAGAAAGAACGAAAGAAAGGAAGGAAGGAAGGAAGGAAGGAAGGAAGGCTACCATGCCAGGCATGGTAGCTCATGCCTGTACTCCCAGAACTTGGGAGACAGAGGCGGGAGGATTGTTGAGTTCAAGGCTTGCCTAGGCTACATAGTGAGCTCAGGGTCAGCCTGAACCACAAAGCAAGACCTTGTCTCAACAATAACAACAAAAAGAAATAAGCTGTATATATACCTACACCCAAAGATGATTATTAACTGCACATAATGCAAACATGTGCTAATAAAGTTTTTAAAAGTTAAAAAAAGAAATTGCACTAGAAAGCTACAGCGATAGAAGCAACCCAAGCACTTTCAACTATTTGAAAGTTCTTTGAGAAAGGGACCAAAAACATACACTGGAGAAAAAATTATGTCTTTAATAAATGGCATTTGGAAAACTGGCTACCCACATGCTGAAGATTAAATCTACACTCATATATTTCACAATGCACTAAACAAAAACCAAAATGGATCAAAGAACTAAATGTTAAAACAGAAACAATGTGCTAGAAGATAAAATAGGTAAAATTCTTGATGTTACAGGCATAGGCAAGGACTTTCTGAACAAAATCTCAAGTGCACAGGAAATAGTGCCAAGAATCAACAAATGGGCTCAGATCAAATAAACATTCTGCACAGCAAAAGAAAGGACAAACAAATTGAAGAGATATGCTACAGAATTGGAAACTTTTTGACATCTATTCCTCAGACAGAACATTAATACACAGAGTATACACAGAACTAAAAAAAAATTAGACTCCCAAATAAAAGACCCAATCAAAAAATGGGCAACTGAAATGAATAGATACTCCACAATAGAAGTACAAATGGCCAGTAAATGCATGAAAAAATGTTCAACATCTCTGGCCATTAAAGAAATGCAAATTAAAACAACACTAAGATTTTTATCTTATCCCAGAAAGAATGGTCATCAAGAAATTAGATGGGCAAGATGGTGGCACATGCCTGTAATCCCAGCACTTGTAAGACTAAGGTAGGAGGATTACTCTGAGTTTGATGCCAGTTTGGTGTCAAACTCACGTAGTAAGACCCGATCTCAAAATCAAAATCAAACAAAAACAAAACTCGAAATTCCATTTGAATCAGCTATTCCTCTTCTAGGTATCTTCCCCAGAAAGTTAAGGACATCATATTACAATGATACAAGCATACTCTTGTTTATACTAGCAGAGTTCATAACAGCTGAATCTTCAAAGCAGCCTCTTTAATGAATGACATCTGGAAAACTGTCTACCAACATGTTGAAGTATGTCCATCAACAGATGAATGGATAAAAAATGTGATATACACACATCATGGTACTACTATGCCATAAGGATAAACTTGAGCCATCTGTAGACAAATGGATGCACCCTGAAGCCATAATATTAAGTGAAATAAGTAATACACACAAGTCTAAAGATCTCAGTTTCTCTTGTCTGAGAAACATAACAAATAAGGAGCAAACTAAAAGATAATAGAAAGTAGAGAGATAGCTCTTTCACAAGTGGAAAGGGATTAAGAGATGCAGAGAGGAGAGAAGGAGGGGAAGGAAATGGGAGTTGAAGAAAAAATAATGAGTAAAAATGAGAATTAACTTCTGTCATATACTGGTACAAATTCCCCAGTGTTGAGTATGACTGTGAGCTGTATATAAAATGTACCAATAAAGAATTCAATTTTTAAAAAAAGATAAAAGAATAATGATGTGTTATGTACATGTTCCAACTCCATACAAGGAATGTAAACAACACATACTGCAAACACATACTAAAAAAATAACAAGAAAAGAAGAGATGTTCATATCTGGGAAATTACACAAACACTTTGTGGAATGCTTTTGGAGCTTGATGCTTAGAATTTGGGCACACAGAAAACAGGGCTGCGAAGAATACCAGGAGTCTGTAGTGACCTGCTTTGGTGAGTTGAGTTTATCCAAGTCTTAAATCCTAGTACTTGCGAATGTGGCCTTACTTGTAAAAACACTCTTTGCAAATATAGTTAAGTTAAAGACCTGTAGGGAGGTTATACTGGATTTGGGATGTAACTTATTTTCAATGGCTGGTGTCTCAGTATAAAAAAGGAGGGAAAAAAAATCACAGACACTGAGACAAGGAAACAGGCCACGTGAAAATGGAGGCAAAGACTAGTGTTATGCTGCCACAGACAAGGAACAGTGAGAGGACATGTTAGTAGGAGCAGTGAGAGGCAAGAAAGGATTATTCTGAGCCTTTGAAGGAGTATGGTCCAGCAGACATCTTGATTTCAGACTTCAGTTCTTAGAACCATGAAAGAATAAGATTCTATTGTTTTGCCACCAGCTTGGTGGCTTGTTGGTAGCAGCTCTAGGAAATGAAAAAAAAACCTGTGATTCTTTAAATTTCTGCCAGCAATTGTGGGCAATGGTGAGCAGAATCAGAATGATCCAAAAGAAGGAGTATCCAGGGTTGGTCCTGGGCATGGTAATCTAAATGGAAAATCAAGGGTGTTGAGAGAAGATAGGTCATAGATAAGGTGGGACTTCCTTTTACTGAAGAAATTTGAAAGATTATATTGAGAGGACAGATGAGATTCAGTTTGAAGGGTGTGAAAATGTAGAAGCAAAGGTGGTAGTAGAGAAAACTGTCAGGTTCCACCTCCTGGAAGTGGAGCAAGTTATTCGTGAAAGCAAGGCCCAGCATGTGGGTGGCTAAAGTGGAGCAGAGTTGAAGCTCTTCATTTTGATGAGGTTGAGAAATTCTCAAAAGAAGTCAAAAGATAACAGCACGAAGGCTGACATTCTCTGAGAATGACGGTGGAAGGAGCAGATGGGGTAAGGCAAGCCATGTGGAATTCACAGGAGCAGGGTGTGTTGTGGTCAGAGGAAAACCAGAAGGCGAAAGGCAAAAACTTCAAAGGAATAGCAGCTCTGCAGGACTGGAAGAATGGCACAGAAGTGGCTCTGGAGAAAGGGACAGACCAGCTCTGCTCCTCTCTTACAGAGATCCCAGGGAGTCAGAAAAGATAAGGATTGCTCAATATGGTTTCAAAAGCTGTGTGGTCTGGGGAAAGTCAGGTTCCAGGACTTAGTCATGACTTTAACTGGAATGTAAACCAGAGCTCCAGGGCCAAATCTCAACAAAGAAACAGCTCAGAAAGAAATATGTGAATTTAAAGTACTTCACCTTTTCTTCAGTTAATAAAGTAACCAACACCAAGGAGAGAAGTGCATTATTAATGCATAATTGAAATCTTTAAAATATCCTTTGTTTACATGGACAACAGATGTTCTTTAAAATTTCCTCTTACACCCTTTATCCCTAAGTACCCAAACTTGATGAGAAGACACCTGGAGCACTGACTGAAGCTCTGCTGATGCTGTGGGATTGACTGTGAATTTGCACTGAGATGGCACCTTCCTCATGCAGCTTCTAGCCAAATAAGGGAGGAAATGCTTGATCTCTAGGACTTCTCTGTGGCTAAATTGTCCAAAGATCACACAATGTAGCTGGAAGATTTGGAATTTAATACAACTGGTCTGATACCAAGTGACTGTCGTCTTTACTTGCTATTTTTATGTTATAGGAGAGAAGCGAGAATACACCAGGTGTTTCATAGATCATCCTGTTTTACATGGTCACAGAGGGGACTGAGGCCCTAATGTGAAGTATTCTGTGTTCCTCAAGAAATCAAGGCAGAAGCATGATTTTCAGCTAGATATTCTTTATGTTGTTTTGCTTTTGAGACAGCTCTTGCTATGTAGCTCAGTCTTGATTGAATTTGTTATGTAGTTTAGGCTGGCCTCAAACTTACGATCCTACTGTCTCAGCCTTCACAGTGCTAGGATTACAGATGTGCACTGTGGCACCCAGGCCACAATCAAGTATCCCAAATCCAAATTTTCAGCTTTATTGTCTTAAAAACTAAGAATACTAAAGACAGATCAGGGTAATTCCTTTCTTGTAGTAGAGAAATAATTAAAAAATAAAAATTTTCAAGTGGGTCTAACTACAAGAAGCAGACCAGAGCATAGTGCTATTCAAAAGGTCAATTCCTGGATAGTCCAACTCTCCTTCTACACTACCTACCCTAGGTTGGCAATTGCATTTGAGGTGGGTTGAAGAGGGTTACAGAGTGTATGGAACTATGTATGAAATATCCATGGGTAGGCACTAGGACAGGATAAGAAAGGAGGATAAGAAAGAAGAGGTGTGCTGTGGTTTGAAAATGATTTGTTCTCCCAAGTCATGCAGGAATTTAATCCCCAAAGTCACATTAATACATTAATAGTATTCAGATTCTGGGAACTTAATTTGAGGTCAGGTCTTTGGGAGGCAAATACATTAATTCATTAAGGTGGCCCATGATTGGGTTCTGGTGGCTTCTTTGTTCCTTTCTTTCTCTTTCCTTCCTTCCTTCTCTCTCTCTCTCTTCCTTCCTTCCTTCCTTCCTTCCTTCTTTCTTTCTGACAGGGTCTCGCTTTGTAGTTCAGGTTGGCCCTGAACTCATTATGTAGCCTAGGTTGGCCTCAGATCACAGCAATCCTCCTGCCTCTGCCTCCCAAGTGCTGGAATCACAAACATGGACCACCATGCCTAGCATTGCAATAGGTAGTACCAGGGATCAACTTTAGGACCTTGCACTTGCCAGGCAGACACTGGAACCACTGAACTAAATCCTCAGCCCTCTGGTGGCTTTCTGAGGAGAGGGAGAGGCCACACAGACAGAGATCTACACACAGTGCCATCATGATGTGATGTCACCAAGGAGTACTTTTGTGGGAAACTGCCCCTGACCCTGGATTTTCAACTTCCCAAATAGTGAGCTAAAGTAAACCTCTTTTGTTTATAAAGTACCTGGTCCAGGTAGTTCACTATAGTAATGAAAAAGACTGATACAAGGAGAAAGAAGATGGGGAAAGGAAAGCTGGAAAGAACAGTAAGTTTCAGTGTTTCACACTTTCTGCTAAATACTATTTACTTAAATACAAAAAAGTTCCTTTCTTTCCTGAGGGACCAGTACTTTTCCTAGCCCTGGCCAAGGGTGGATCAGGATTAACTGCTTGGAGGAGATAATACCCAAACAGAGGCTGAAAACAAGTACAGGAGTAGGTGAAAACCTCTAGACCTATATGAAATTGCCTTATTAGATAAGTTCAGTATCACAAATACATTCTGAAGGCCTCCTGTGTGTTGCACTGTGTTCCAGTTGAAGGGTCTGTGTGACCAAGATGGCTGGAATACCTGCTCTCTAGCTAGAATGACAGCTAGCCAATTTTAACATAGAGGGTAACGTGCTTTAGGAGAGGAACCTACAAGGGACTGCCCCCAGCTAATGAAGTCCCAGATTTGGACATGCTAAACTTCACAATTTACTTCCATGATCTTTTTCCAGTTTCATCATTCCCCCCCAAACTGGGACACAACCAAACTGAGTGTGTTTGTGTGTCTGTGAATGTGAATGCACCAGGTGTTTTGCTCATACTGCTCCTGTTCTTTGGCATCCATTTCCCTTCTTGGAGATATTCTCCATGATACATAAGTGAGTATTGCCAAAATTCTCATGTTCTCCCAAGATCAGTTCTTTGTCTATTGTCTAGGTTGGTGAGCTCCTGAAAGCAGAGATCCAAACATAGGTCTAGTAGCACATGTTAAGTCAGACAGAGGCTGGTGAACCTTGTCTGGCCAGGAGACTTTCGCCTCCTGTATGTCTGGAAAGCAATTCCTGTTCCAGGAAAGTCAGTACTGACAATCAGTTCTTGGTCCATAGGTGCTCAAAAATATTTGCTGAATTGAATTCCATTAACATTAATGTCTTAGGCCAGAATATGGACTTTATAAAGGTTCTGGTTGTGAGCTGAGTCTTGGAAGGGTTAATGATCAACTTTAGCCATTTTCTGTGGTAAAGAATGAGAACTATGCACCTTGTACTTTGCCTTGACCACTTGCCTATTAGCTAGGGAAACAGATGTACAAGCTCTCAATACTTCGAAGTTCTCAAGCTGTGATTCTTAAATTTCATTAAACATCAGAATTAAAGTTATCTGCTAAAACAGATTCCCTAGTCATGTTCCATTTCTGATTCAGTAAGACAGGAGACGAAGGTGTGGCAAACTGTCTAGGCAAAGGGGCATGACTTGTCAATTATAGAGTTCCAGGCTGCATAAATGGGACAGTTCCTAAAGCCCTGCACCTGGGACCAATCAGAAAACACTATCTTCACTTCTTGACATAAGTGGACTAGTTTTATGATAGGAGAACCTAGATCTGACCTCAGCCTGAGGAGCAGACAATATAAAATTCTCATGTTCTCCAAGACCAACCCTTTGTCAATTTTTTTCTTTAGTACCAGGGATTGAACTCAGAACCTTGTATTTGGCAGACAGGGGAAATGCCACTAAGCTATCTGCCTAGCCCCTTTGTTGGGTTGGTGAGTTCCTGAAAGCAGAGAGCCAAATGCAGGTCTAATAGCATCTGTTAAGTCAGATAGACTCAGGTGGGCCTTGTTGGCTGGGAGCCTTAGGCCTTTCCTATATATTAATTAAGCTGTCATTAAACTCTCAGCTCCTGTACTCTCTTTCCCAGTGGTCAGCTCTCAGCCAGCAGAGTCTACTCCGACATTTTTTTTTTTTTTGAGACAGGGTCTTGCTCTGTAGTTCAGGCTGGCCCTGAACTCACTATGTAGCCCGGGCAAACCTCTAACTCAGCAATCCACCTGTCTCTGCCTCCCAAGTGCTGGGATTACAGGTGTGAGCCACAACACCCGGCTCCGACTTTTTTTTTTTTGTTTTGAGACAGGGTCTTGCTTTGTATTCCAGGCTGGCCCTGAGCTCACTGTGTTGTCCAGGCAAACCTAGGACTCAGCAATCCTCCTGCCTCTGCCTCCCGGGTGCTGGGATTACAGGCATGAGCCACCATTCCTGGCATTTTGGAATGTGATACTGATTACTGGTGGGTGTGAGTCAACCGTGTCTGGTATTGTTGAATGTTGTTACTGGGGATCGAACCAGGGACCTTGCGCTTGCTAGGCAGGCACCGAACCACTGAGCTAAATCTCTGGCCCTTTTTCCGACTTTTAATTAGCCCACACTTGCATTGCCCAGCATGTTTCTTTTTCTACCTTTAATAAATGTAAAACCTTGCAACCTCTTGTGCTTCTTTTGTCCAATTTTTTTTTGCCAGGATAAGAACACAGAAGGAATCTCTAGGAGCCCTCAGAAGCTAGTTACAGTTCTGGACTGAAATCTGAGCACTTTAGAATTTGCATTTTCAATCTGACTTCTAAAACTGCTCTGCTAACAAGATTCTCTCCATAAACCAAACTTTAGTCAGGCTCTATTGAGTTCTTTGAGTAGGCCTGATCTTGGGCACCTAAGGTCCTTCCTTGTAGAGTCTAGTTTTAGCAAGAATCTTGCTTAGTTCCCTTGGAATCCTCCACTCTTGGTACCTGGTCACAATTTGTATCTGATCAGGTTTTGAATATTCCACCATTCATCTGAGTATGGGTTGTCTGAGTATCCTGCCCTGCCCTCACCGTGATCCCTTTCAGCTAGAGTTAGCTAAAGTCCTACTTTCCTGGAAGGTTCCACTTAACCTCCTTCTTGTTGTATTGGGAGTTAGTCTGTCTCTCTCGTTGCAGTGGTCCTTAGTCTAACAGGGTCTTCAATAAAGACTGCTTTGCCATTTTATTTTTTATATTTTTACATTTTTATTTATTTTTTTTGAGATAGGGTCTCACTTTGTAGTTCAGGCTGGCCCTAAGCTCACTATGTAGCCCAGGCAAGCCTCGAATTCAGCAATCCTCCTGCCTCTGCCTCCTGAGTGCTGGGATTACAGGCGTGAGCCACCACACCAGCATTGTGGCTTGTGGTACTGATTGCTGGTGGGCGTGAGTCATCACACCCCATATCATAGCATTGTATGTGGTTATCGGGGTCGAACCAGGGACCTTGCACTTGCTAGGCAGGCACCGGAACCACTGAGCTAACCCTCCGGCCCTGCTTTACCATTCTTTAACAAGGGTCATGGTATATATTTTAACAGAACCCTTTTAGAGACCAACTCAGCACAAGTTAAAGTTGCTGTGCTTAATACCTGGCACATACTAAAGAGAATTTGAATGTCTGAATTTGAATACTGGCTGGACCATATCTTGTCTTGGCTTTAGATCAAATCACTACCTCTCAATGCTTCATTTGTCTCTCTTGTGAAACTGGAATATGGGCTAGCTAATGGTAAGTACAAAAAGCAACATGTGGCACAGTGTTCAATTAACATTGGTTAATTAATGCCTATTATCTGCTCATTTTCTGTAGCAAAAGGGACGACGACGCTGAGGTTTTAGGTGGCTAAAGGTAGCACGACTATACTCCTGCGCAGCGAGGAACGCCTGGTCTTGTGAGGACCAGGCGCTTGATTTTTGCGGCACAACTCTGAACACAGCCTCAAGTCTCTCAAGCAAACACTTCGCTCCCAAGGGCGCTGAGTAGCCCAGCCTCCAGACTCCTACGTCCCGCCCTGCTGCGCAGACGCAGGCCCTGCGGTGTCCGGGATTTCTGCACATGCGTACTCAGGTGTACTAGCTAGTCTGAGGCTCCCAGACAGAGCAACAATGGCGGCAGCAGTACGAGTAGCGGTGGCTGGAGCTAGGCTTAGCGTTCTATCTAGTGGTTTCCGCACAGCGGTCCGCAGCCTCTGCAGTCAGCCCGCCTCCGTTAACGAACGTATCGAGAACAAGCGAAGCGCTGCGCTGCTGGGAGGAGGCCAGCGCCGCATCGAAGCGCAGCACAAGCGAGTGAGTCTGGGGGTCGCGCGAGCCCCACCCCTTCGCCTGCGCCCTATCACCACGCGCCTGGCTCGCCGGGCGCCTCTCAGCCAATCGGCGCCGCGCAGGACGTGGCGAGGCGAGGAAGCTTACCTGGAGGACCAGTGGTTTCTCACGAAGCTGTTGAAACCCGGGACGGGCGTCTGTCACCCGCTGGCGTCCTTTGGAATTTTAGACAGACCTAGCTGAGTTCCAGTCAGGTCTCCATTTAACAGCTGTAAACTTTTGGGTAACTTAATATCCAGGGATCATTGTTTCCTAATACAGAAGATGATCATAATTCTCCCCTCACAATATTATTGTTGGAATAGACAGAGCAAAGCAACGATGAGCACTCAGTAAAAAAGATCTACTTAGTCTTTTGCACCAGGAAAGAATGGTGGGCAGGTTCTTTTTACATGATGAGTACAGAAAAAATTGAGGGATGTGGTGAGGGAGGTAATTTGGGCAGAATCACATTAATCTAGGATGGGGGTGTACCGCCCAGAGAGGGCACTCTCCTGAGGTCGCAGCGCTTCTCCTCTGGCTGGGCAGGCAGCCCCCAACCTCCCCAGCATTGTACAGGCTACTGCTCTGCTGTCTGGCTGGAGAGAGCAATGACGCACTGGCAGGTGCTGCTCGGATTGGGTTTCTCAGATTAATTTATGAAAAAGAAGGTACAACATTGCCACAGTTCCTCGTAAAACAGCCAGTAAAATGCAATAAATATATATATATATATATATATATATATATATATATATCCATGCTTTAGCATCAGCCGATTTCCTTGTCTTTTTTGCAATGTTTACTTCTAAAAATTCCACATTTTTGTTTTCTAGCACATCTAGGTTATACAGACTAACAGGTTTCATGACTGCTTGGATTTTGAGTTTAGGATCACATTTAGCTCTCGAAGATAAACTAGATGGGTAATTTAGCAGTGGAAGTAACTGGGAGAGGTGACCTCAAGTTGGAAGCAGGCTGGCTCAGTGTGTCCCTGATTAGTGCTTGAGCCTATCCTAAAGTGCTGGACAAATTAACAAGAAGAAAGTGCAGCAGTGAACTCTTAACAGGTGGAGCACACCCAGGTGCATCTCACAAGCTTGTGGAAGGTTATTCGGAACGCTGGGGTCAGAAGTGAGAAGATGTGAGAGTCTAAATCAAGTGTTGATTCACATGTCATCGATTTCCATTTGACAAAAACCTGAGGTGACCATTCCTTTTTTACATTTGGGAGTAGACTCTAAACATGGCTGATGGTTTGTGGTGCCTGGAGTGCTCTCCCTCCCTGGGACAGCTCTATGGAGTGAGGGAACATTAGATCATTCTCCAGAGAGGCCAATCAGTGGTCTGGTGTACTCTTTGCGTGGGGGCCAGTTGCTCAGTTCCTTCCTGGGACATTGCTCCACCCCTTCCCAGGCAAATTATTTTAGATTAGATGCAGCTTTTCTTTTACCAAAGCTGGTTGGGCTAGGAGGCAGACTTCTATCCTCTTTTAAACAGTTTGGAGTATTTCCAAAGGATAGATTTCCTTGAAGTGGAATTAGTGGATCAAAGGGTATAAATATTTTTAAAAAATTTTTAAAAAACACATACTACCAAATTTCTTTTCCTGAAATTTATTCAGCTTTATACAACCATGTATAGGATCGCTTAATGTTTAACATATTCTTACAGACTTTGGTTAGTTTCCTTGGAGGAAGTACAGTATTTAGCTGGGCCTGAGGTTTTGGGAACTCAAGCAGTGGAGGCTGTTATTTTATTCTTTGTTTGCACTCCTAGGGATTGAACCCAAGGAATGTTGAGTCTTGCTAAATTGCACAGGCTGGCCTCATATTTGCTATCCTGCCTCTGCCACTTGATTGCTGCTGGGATGACACCTGTGGCATAGTGGAGGCTCTTGATAGATTGGAACCTCCAACCTAATCTCTAAGAAGAAAATCTGGGGGAGTATTGAGACAGGATCTTGGTTTGTAACTCAGGCTGGCCTTGAACTTGAGATCCCCCTACCTTAGCCTCTTGAGTGCTGTTTGTTGTTTTTGTTTTTTGAACTCTTCTCAAGGAAGCTTGTTAGCACTCTGTCCCATTCCCTTTTACATAGCAGTTTACTTGCTGTGGGCTCTGTCAGGTGTGTGGTCTTTAAGTAGGGCGTGTGAGGTAGTAGGAGGACGAGGAAAGCCCATGGTGGAGGCAGAAGAGCCCCACGAGAGCTCCTAGTGGGAGGGTGAGGGGTTGGACCTGGTGGTGTTTTTCTTAGGCTTCCCTAGAGTCCTGGTAATCTGAGGGTAAAGCCTCAAGGCCTTCCACTCAGCCAGCATTCGATTTCAACTTGCTTCAACATTCTTTTTTAAAGACTTCTTAGGTCCTTCATGAGTGTTTTTGGAACAGTGAGACCTCTTTTTTTTTTTTTTTTTTTTTGAGACAGGGTCTCGCTTTGTAGTTCAGGCTGGCACTGAGCTCACTGTGTAGCCCAGGCAAGCTTCAAACTCAGCAATCCTCCTGTGTCTGCCTCCCGAGTGCTGGGATTACAGGTGTGAGCCACTCTTTTTTTTCTTTTAAATCAGGTTCCTGCTGTGTAGTCTAGGCTGGCCTTGAATTTACTAGGTAGCTTGAGCGGGTCTTGAACTCACAGCAGTCCTCCTGCCTCAGCTTTCTGAGTGCTGAGTTTACAGGATGTGAACTGCATCCAGCCCTCCTCCTTTGTTTACCTTTAACAATCTGGTGGTTCCTGGCACACCTGTCTTCTTGATTTCCTCACTGTCTGAAATGAAGACTATTAATAACACTTGTTCTCCTTGGCCAGGACGGAGAGAGCCAAGGATTTCACATCAGAGTGAAAGGACAAAACCTGTCCTCCTGGCTTTCTTGTGCATATTCCTTTGGTTACTAACTTTGATGATACTACTGAGTGGTCTTTGTTATGTTTTAGGGAAAACTAACTGCCAGGGAGCGGATCAATCTCTTGCTGGACCCTGGCAGCTTTGTTGAGAGTGACATGTTTGTAGAACACCGATGTGCAGATTTTGGAATGGCTGCTGATAAGAATAAGGTACGGTCTCAGGTGGTGCTATGAACACTTCCCAGCTGTGGCTCTGCTGGCCAGAGTAGTGAGTCTGTAGAGCTTTTCTCTGAGTCTTGAGATGTACTCCTGAGGCCTCAGGTTTGCCCCTCTCCTACCCCTTTTCTGCACTTGAAATGTGGCTGGGCTGCCCGTACTTTGTGCAGTGTGACTTGGTCCTAGTCCCTGGAGCTCTGGTAGTGGGTTCAGTTCTGGTTAGTACAGGATGACAAATTTGGAAAGAGGGTCTTTCCAGAGACATAAGAATGTCTTTTAGGGCCGGAGGGTTGGCTCAGTGGTTCCGGCGCCTGCCTCGCAAGCGCAAAGTCCTGAGTTTGATCCCCGGTAACCACATATAATGCTGGGCGTGGAGACTCACGCCCACCAACAATCAACACCAAATACCACAATGCTGGGCGTGGTGGCTCACGTCTGCAATCCCAGCACTCGGGAGGCAGAGACAGGAGGATTGCTGAGTTCGAGGCTTGCCTGGGCACCATATCACTATGGCCCCCACCAGGGCCAGCCTGAACTACAAAGTGAGACCTTGTCTCAAAAAAAAAAAAAAAAAAAAAGAATGTTTTTTAGTTATGACTTGAGAACTAGGTGTCCCTAAATGCAGACCAGGGCCTTTTTTTTTTTGGTCATGGGTTTAAGTTTATACCTGAGTTCTTGAGATCACCAAAATTAGTGTCTTTCATGGGTGCATGGAATTCATTGGCCTCACTTTTGATCCTATATATAGTGTATGTAAAATTTCTGTGACCAGTGATATGTAAAGTTGGCACCAAACCAGATTGTTCCATTTGAGCTATTATGGACTACATTGATTGCTGAGTTTCCATGAACAATGGAATTTTAAAATTTTTAGTAATAATTTTTTTAGCTAGTCTCACTGTGTAGCCCAGGTGACCTCAAACTTGTGATGCTCCTCTTGCCTTAGCCTCCCAGGTGCTGGGATTATATGTGTGCCCCTCCACACCTGGCTGGGTTTGCCTTTTTAAGATTCGAAATAGGATCATGTGGCTTTGGGGAAGTTGCCATGTTTCTTTATGTGTTTTTTTACTTTCCATAAGCATCAGGTGGTGGCCTCAGCAGAGTCTTAATTATTTTAACAGTACTGGAGATCAAACCCAGAGCTTTGTACATGGTAGACAAGTGCTCTCCTACTGACCTATAAGCTCAGCCTAATCATTTTGTTTTTAGGAAGAAAGATGAAGTTTCAGAGTATAGTGTTCTTCATTCCCATTAGTGGAGCTCAGTGCTTACTGTTGTGGGCAAGGAAGGGGAGTGGGACTCTTTCGTGTTCAGTTGAGCTTTAATGAATATAGTGTTTTGTCTTTGCATGAGGTATGGTTGCAAAGTTAATTAAAAGAAATGTTTGGATTTTTAACCCTTATCTTTCTATTTCTCTGATAGTTTCCTGGGGACAGTGTGGTCACTGGACGGGGCCGGATCAATGGAAGATTGGTTTATGTCTTCAGTCAGGTATTTGACAACTCCAGTGGCTGGAGTGTGCCTGGAAGGCTTCCTTCTCCCTGGCTGTGTGTTTGTATCCAAGGGTGCAGCAGATGCAGTGTGAGTGAAGGGAGGGAATTGACTGTCAGAACCACAGGCCTCTGAACTTTGGGCATCCATGTGAGTGTTGAGTGATCAGACTGCATCTCGGCAGAGTTTGTTCATACTGTGACTGTAGGAGAATATCTCAGGCGGACTCATAACTCCCAAAAGATGGCCAAGTCCTGATCTCTGGAATCTGTGAGTGCTACCTGACACAGCAAAGAGGAATTAAGGTTGTTAAGCAGCTGACTTTTTTTTTTTTTTTTTTTTTTTTTTTTGCTTTTTGGAGATAGGGTCTTGCTTTGTAGTTCAGGCTGGCCCTGAGCTCACTATGGTGCCCAGGCAGGCCGCCGCGAACTCCGCAATCCTCCCGTCTCTGCCTCCCGAGTGCTGGGATTACAGGCGTGAGCCACCACGCCCAGCATTATATGTGGTTACCGGGGATCGAACTCAGGTCCTTGCGCTTGCAAGGCAGGTGCCGGAACCACTGAGCTAACCCTCCGGCCCTAGCAGCTGACTTTAATAGAGAAGCTCGCCTGGATCATCCACGTGGACTCAGTATAATCACAGAGATCCTTAAGTCAGAGAGCCAGACACGGTGTTGTGTTCCTGCGCACACAGCTACGTGAGAGACCAAGGCAGGGGCACTGCAAGTGGGAGGCTAGCCTGTGTGATTTAGCAAGAGCCTGTCTTAAAATATCAGAAAGGCTGTTGCTGTAGCTCAGTGGTAGAGTGATACAATGGAAGAAGGAGCCGAAGAAGAGGTTAGAATGATATAGTGTGAAAAGGACTTGCTCTAGGTGGCTTTGAAGACAGAGGAGAAGGAGTAGTGAGTGAAGGAATGGGAGTGGTCTCTGGAAGCTACAAAAGGTAAGAAAACAGATTGCCTCCCAAATCCCCCAGAGGGGAACACAGCTCACCAGTTTTAATTTGCACCTAGTAAAGCCTGTGCAGGACTTGTAGACTAGGGACCTGGGAGGTAATCAGCATATTCTAAGCCATCGAAGTTGTGTTAACTTGTTATGACAGCAGTAAAAGCTGACAAAGAATAGATTGTATGCTATTTTTTTTTTTTTTTTGCCTCTCTCCACAGGGAGAAATGTGTATATACTTAAAAATGTTTAGTTTCTTTCACAAGCCTAAAAAGTTACCTTATGTAGGAACTTAAAGTGTTACTGAAATAATTGAGGCAGTACTATTTATTGATCAAATTACCTTTGAAATGTTCAGACTGTGTTATAAGTGGGCTTATCAAATGCTGAGTTAGGAACCCCCCATTTATAAGAATGGGCAAAAATTCACATGGAACCAACTGAAAGGTTGGAACAAAGAAAGTTTGTTTTCTGAACAGTGTTCACTTAGCTACTTAAGCACAAGCAAAGTTAATCAAACTGATGCTTTTGAGCCTCCTGTGCTTCTGAGGTAAGTGGAAAGGAGGAGAGGGTGGAGATGCCTGAGAAAGGGTTGTCACCTTGAAGCTAATCACTCTGTAGGTTTCACATGGTGGAGCAGAAGGGTCACTGTAGAGTCCTGGCAAGTCCTGTGGACTCATGTCCTGGGTTGAAGAGAGCTTTAGGGAAAATGGGACATCAGAAGTGGTCACTCCAGGATATAGAACAAGGGAGTGATGAGCCGGCTGTTTCGATGTGATCTCCAAGATGTTTTTAATCTCTCGGTGTTTTCTCTGGGACATTTTCACTTTTCCAGAAAAAACTCTTCAGGCTCTTGTATGGTAATTGGCTCTTGGTGTATTGGGTGGAGGATGGGCTGACTGTAGATTTAACCTGATGCCCCTGGTTAAATTTCTTTTTTTTTTTTTTTTTTGTACTGGGAATCAAACTCAGGACCTCAATCTTGCCAGGCAGGTTCTGTGCTACTGAGCAAAACCCCCAGCTGGATGAATTTCTTTAGAGAATGAATAAGCCTTTCTCCTCTCAAGATGGGGAGGACTTCTGAAATCTGTTTCTCACACTGACTTTTTATTTTTCTCTCAGTGTTTTTGAGACAGGGTCTTGCTTTGTAGCCCAGGCTAGCTTTGAAGTTGTGGCAATCCTTCTGCCTCAACCTCCTGTGTGCTGGGATTACAGGTGCAAGCCACCACGCCTAGCTAACACTGACTTTCTGATAACTTGCCAGTCCCCTCTTCACCGTTCTCAATTCCCCTGGTTTATGAGTCGCCCCCTCCTTGGTTCCCTCGTCCACAGGTGTGCAGGCTTCTGTTTCCTCCCTCTAAGGGAGGTGTTCAAGTGATTTCAGTTTACTTCAAAATATTCAGTCTTCTCTGGTGTTCTCTGGTCATCTTTGTGGCTTGATTCTGTTTTTTTTTAATTCCATACTGTTGTTATTGTATTCCTTTGCTTCCCTCTCTGCTTCCCCTTTATCCTCTAAGTTGCTCAAGCTGGGCATAAATTTGGAGTCCTCCTATCTCAGCCTTCCAGTGGTGTTGTGCTGGAATTACAGGCACAGGCCACCACATTTGACTTTTTTTTTTTTTTTTTGAGTAGGAAAATTTTATTGAGAGAGAAAGCTTCTGCCTTAAGAGAGAAGGGGGCCCAGAAAGTGGGTAACCCCCCTACCTCACTTTTTAGAGGGCTTTTATGGAGCAAAGCCATGAGGTGAGGCGGGGCTGAAA
>PVIC010009235.1:0-45947 GCA_004025085.1 Thryonomys swinderianus | reverse complement strand
GAGAGGGTCTCACTTTGTAGCTCAAGCTGGCCCTGAGCTCACTATGTAGCCCAGGCAAACCTTGAACTCACAAATATCCTCCTGCCTCTGCCTTCTGAGTGCTGGGATTACATTGTGTGAACCACAATGCCTGGCAATGTGGTGTGTGGTCCTGACTGCTGGTGGGTGTAAGTCACCTTGCCCATACATGGTGCTGTATGTGGTTACTGGGGATCAAACCAGGGACCCTGTGCTTGCTAGGCAGATGCCAGAACCACTGAGCTAAATCCCTGCCCCAATGAGTAAACTTTTTAGGAGCTAGCTGCTTAGTTGGGTAAGAATTTTAGAAAACACTGCGGGAAAAAATAAGTAGTTCAGAGCTTGAACATAAAACATTTTGATAACAGAAAGAAAATATGAATGTTATGTTTACATAAATCATCACAAACCGGGAAAGCTACACATATGAAATATATACCTATATACTATCACTGCTGTCACAGTTCAACCTCATCTTCTGGAGGAATATATATAAAATAATGTCAGTACATAAATAATTATCCATTCAAGTTGCTTGATTACGCTTTTACTTATAAGTCAACAATAATGCTTTCATAAACAGCAATACTTCATCATGTCCAAATTTCCATTTTATTCTATAAGATGGACTACTGGTTACATATACACTGAAATGAGCTACAGGAAAAACAAACACATCTTTATTACAGCAGCTAATCAGAACTACAATTTTATTCTATAAACTAAACTTACTCTTCAATTATACTGTTTACCTCATATATTTCAAACTCATTTTCAGACTTTGAGGTAAGACAAAATGACTCTTGATATTCGGACTGTAAAGCTTTACAGACTTCCAGCTCTGAGATATATTCCTTTAAAAATAATTTCTGAACTTAATAGTACAAACCCTGAATGTTGAATGTGATAATTATATATAAAATATACCAATAAAATCTATTTTAAAAACATTTCCAAACTAAACTTCTGAACCTCTGTGGTTAAAATTCTTTAACCTAAAAAAGAACAGAAAGTTAGAGTCTGAAGCTGCAAAAGTGTAAGAAGTGCTGAAAGCAGTCTTAATTAAGTCTGAATATGATTTTTTTTTTTTTTTTTTTTGAGACAGGGTCTCGCTTTGTAGTTCAGGCTGGCCCTGAGCTCACTATGTAGCTCAGGCAAGCCGCCGCAAACTCAGCAATCCTCCTGTCTCTGCCTCCCGAGTGCTGGGATTACAGGCATGAGCCACCAGGCCCAGCACTGTATGTGGTTACTGGGGATCAAACTCAGGACCCTGCGCTTGTGAGGCAGGCGCCGGAACCACTGAGCTAAATCTCCAGCCCTGAATGATGTGATTTTTATGAACAAAATCCTTCAAATGCATAAGATCAATGACATGGTTAACAGTATCACTGGAACTTAACTCCATCTAAATTTGCCCCCAAACTAACCTGTGCACACTTTCTACTATGATAGGCTGCCTTTCACTTAGGAAACCTCTGATCTGCTCCGGAAACACATGAAAACAACAAACGCCTTGGTTTTGCTACTTCCCCATGTCCCACAAAGTCTTTATTACCACTACAACGACTGTGCAGTTTCTCTGCCCAGATTGAGCCCAGCTGGGATTCACAAATATTCAATTACAGACACACTATGTTGCCTTAAATCTCTTTTTGGAACAAGGCAGTATATAAATAAGACAGATAATACAAAATAGAAATACTGAAAATTCAGATGTTTTGACCTTTTGTATAATCAATAATAACTATGATTAACATTCAAGCATTTACTATGTATCAGGCAATGTATTAATCTCTCATATATCCTACTTTATTTCCTCAATCTACCATTTGAGATTAGGTACATCATCTCCATTTTATAGCTAATAAATCAAGTTACATGCTTCACATCTAATAAACACAGAATCCAATGTATCTGACAGAGCATCCTATTGAACCCCTGTACTATACTGTGACCCCAACACAAAACCACTACTCAGCAGCAAATGAGGTTTCCAGTCACACTGAGCTGAGCATGGAAGGCTGACATCCCTGACGACTACTGTGCCAACTGTAAAAGGCACTCTGGCATCCAAGCACCAGTGGACTCCGTAATTATTGTGAGCCAAATGAATATACTAGTAGTCATCACTCTGTAATTTGTCTTTCTGTATTTCTTCTTTTAGTGATTTACATTTGCTTATGCCTCTGTAATATTCTTAGTGCTAACAAAAACTTTTAGGTCTACTAGTATACATCCTTCAGCCTGAAGTGATTCTCTCACTGCTGGTAACAGTAAAAAGAGACGACTTCTGAAACACAAATTATAAAGGAAAAATTAATGCTTTGTTCATCACTTAATTCCTTCTTGGCAAATCTGGCCTATGTGGTAAAATTTAGTATCAAATGATTTCAAGCTTTAAGCATATGCCATGAATACTATACAGACTGCTCTTTCTTATTCACATTTCTTATTACTTGAATGTTGAAATAAATACCATTAATGTCACTTTTTAAAAAACAAAATTTTAAAAAGATTTGTACCACTTTATCATTACGGAATTTTTTATTCTCAGAAGTTAAAAAAAATTACGGGTACAGGTTTCCATCAACTGATGAATAGATAAATAAAATGTGGTTTCATCCTATAATATAGTATTTATTATTCAGCAATTAAAAAGAAATACATCCTGCCAGGTGTAGTGGCACACACCAGCAGTCTCAGCACTCTGGAGGCTGAAACAGGAGGATCACTATAATTTGAGGGCAGCCTGGTCTACATAGTTCAAAGCAAGTATGGACTGCCTGCCCCGGGAGGCCCTATCTCAAAACCACAACACAACAAAACAAAAAATTAACATGGATAAAATGTGAAAATATTACACTAAATGAAAGAAATCAGGCACAATACTATAGATTCCATTTACTTGAAATATTCAGAATAGGAAAAGGGAAATCTACTGACAGGAAGATTATGGACTGCCTTTAGTTAGGAGGCTAAGTGGTGTGGAGTTGCTTTTTGGATTAATAAAAATATTCTAAAATTAACTGTGGTGGCAGCAGAATACAACTTTGTCAACATCTTAAAAAGAACATTGAATTCTGTATTTTACATGAATTTTATAGTTATGTATATTATATCTCAGTAAAATTGTCTTTACAAAAGAAATTCACTGGAAAAAATGCAAACGACTAATGAAAAAAATTTTGTTTCTTAAAAGGGAACACAATCTCAAAACTTTTGCCCTCCTGGGCAATCAAATTCAGTCCTTTACAAGTCACTGCAAAAATGATTAAGAAAATGAAGTTTTAGATAGACTGGTTTGTTTAACTGATGTTTGAGCTCCTTCATGACAAAGCATATCTGTGATCAGTGAAGCTGTCATGATGCAGAGGAAATGGTTTATTATTTAATAATTTTCCAGTATTTAACAAATGAGCCTGCTTTGGCAGCTCATAATTCTAATGTTTTAAACCAAGGCCCCTGATTGTTAAGCCAGGGTCTACTGTGCTTTTTCAACCATTATGACTTAATGTCAAGCACACAAGGCCCCGAGGTGAGGTTACCACAATCTCCTGAGAGGACACAGTAGAAGGAAGCAGAATGGGAAACAATACCTCTACTGCAAGGCTTTCATTTCCCCAGGTGCCAACCTCCAACCCACTTTGAAAACTGTTGTATTGGTACCCAATACTACTCCCACAATGGAAGTCCTATAAATACAGGGCCCAGCTCTACTCGGGACTGGACAGTGAAGTCTGCTCAGTTTCAAGGTCCAGTCACAGTACCTTGCATACCCCAAAATACAAATCTCATCACAATATTTGGTTTATCTGTAACAAAACAGTATTTAGATCTTAATTTCTTTATTCTTTTTCTTTCTCAAATAGCTCAAAATACAAGCAAGGGAGAGTATAACAGCATCTGAGACTCTTTAAATACTAACATCCCATCTGAACAACTTCAAAGAAAAAAATGAAAATATTTTCAGTAATGAATAGAAGTAACACTAACTTATCGTAACCAGTCTACACAGAGATTATGATTAGACAGATTGGGGGAGAAGTGCTTTCATGGACTTGAAAGAGACGCTAGTAAACACCTACCACTTGTCATAAAGAACAGCAGGGGAACAGGGCACAGTGGTGAACACCGGGAATCCCAGCATCCTGGGACACAGGAGAATCACAGGTCTGAGCCCAGCCTGCACAACTCAGTAACTCAGAAAGAGCCTATATCAAAATAAAAAATAAGAATGGCTGGGGACATAGCTCATCAGGGAGACCTTGGGGATGGGG
This sequence comes from Thryonomys swinderianus, assembly GCA_004025085.1. NCBI lineage: Eukaryota > Metazoa > Chordata > Mammalia > Rodentia > Thryonomyidae > Thryonomys > Thryonomys swinderianus. The sequence continues at coordinate 41,652 of PVIC010009235.1, read as the reverse complement.
GCACAAAAGCACCCACCAGGCAAATCCACCCAGGATAGGTAAGGTGGCATAATTCTAAACAAGCACTAAATTCCTGGCCGTGAGGGAGTTGATGCCTCCATGACAGGTCTGTGGGTCAGAAGCTGCTTTGCTTAACTATTAATTACATTTAAATTAGCTAATACTACATCCTCCCCCCAAATGCTGCTTCCTTAGGGACAAGCAAAGTGTCACAGTACATTAAGAAATGTATACAAAACAGCTGGCTATAGTGGCACAGCCTGATTCCCGGCGCTCTGTGAGATGAAGGCACATGGATAACAAGCCTGTGCCCAGCCTGGGTGACTTCACTCCACAGCAAGACCTATCTCTAAATAAAACAGAAAATGCTGGGGACGGAAATCAGTGCAAAGGGCTAAGGAATGAATCCCACCACAGCAAAACAGAAAATAAAACCAAAAAGTGCAATATTTTAACCCCATTTTATATAAATAAACAGGCTAGGCATGCTGGCACCTGGCTGTAATCCCAGGACTCTGGAGGCTGAGAAAGGAGGACTGGCATGAGTTTGAGGCCAGCCTGAACTACATAAAGATACTCTGTTTCAAAAACAAAACAGGATATGTCACCCTGTGTCATGATGGGAATCTTTACAATAAAGATTTTCCACTTGAAAGAAAAAGAGTAATATAAATACATCAGATACAAGTGATGTTGCAGTGAGTTTTCCTTTTTGCATCAAACACAGGGCCTCAAGAATACCAGACAAGTACTCTACCACTAAGCTCCAGCCTTAGCCTCAGAAAAGTTTTCTTGAAGGAGCCTTTGCTACAGTGAAACTCAAGTCTCATGTACAAAGCAATGAAACGGAGGGAAATGTTCAAACTACCATTTTACATCCATCACATAAAAAATGCCGAAGGAATCAAATCAAGTAATGAACCTCAAAGCGCTCCAAAGACTGTAAAACACTACATAAATGAAAGATAATGCTACTGATGTGAATTCTACTAACCAGCAGAAATTTGACCTCAGCAGAGCAGAATTATGTAATTTTGCCATTATATTCATTTATTAATATTTTTGTTACATGAACAGAAAATTCTGAAGGTCCTTATTAGAATGTTCTCCCCACGTAATTTCCCCATACAAAGAGTATGTTTCATTAAATCTGCAAAAACTTATACATAATCTGCAAGCTATTAGAACAAGTACAGGAGGGCCAGGGATTTAGCTCAAGTGGTACCACGCCTACCTTGCAAGCACAAGGGCCTGAGTTTGATCCCAGGTACCACAGGAAAAAACAAAACAAAAATAAAACCATACACTACAACAAGTGCAGGGAATGTTAATATATACAAAAGAAAATAAAACAAATGTATTTTCTTGGTATCTGGACCAACAGAAGACTAATAAGGCCAATTCAAACTACGGCTTATATCTTACAGTAATATAGATGATCTGGATGGTCAGTTAGGATTTTAAAAGTTACTTTATTCAGTTCTTGGTTGATATTTCATTTCCTTCTAGTGTAGTTTAAGTAGAAGTTAAGAAAGACAGAGGTTACAGTATGGAAATGAGAGACCGGAATAGAACGGACACTAATGGTAAAACTCTAGGACCAAGAGGGAAGGAATTTATTTATCTTGATCTAAGCCTGGGCATATCATTTTCTGTGTTTCCTTATTTCCCAAAACACTTGATGAGAAATTTCTCACAGTAACAAGTTCAGGGCTTTAATTGCAAAACTGGGATTCCAACACTTGTTATAAACTAGAAGACTAGGGGCCAGAGATTTAGCTCAGTGGTTCTGGCACCTGCCTAGCAAGCACAAGGTCCCTGGTTCAATCCCCAGTAACCAGATATAACAATACTGGGCATGGTGACTCACACCCACCAGCAATCAGTACCACATACCACAATGCCAGACATAGTATCTCACACCTGTAATCCCAACTTGGGAGGCAAAAGCAAGACTATTGGTAAGTTTGAGGCTTGCCTGGCCTACATTGTGAGCTTAGGGCCAGTCTGAACTACAAAGCAAGACCCTGCCTCAAAACAACAAAACTAAAACTAGAAGATCAGTATGGCAATACCTAACTTTCACTATTTCCTATGTCAGACTGATAGAGGAGGTGGGCGTGGCAAAGCTGGCTGGGGAAACAAGTAGGGCCTGTCCATTACAAGATCCCAGGACAGCACAAAGTAATTCCCAGCACCCCATATGTGGAGCTTCTTGTGGGCTTGCTCCCACAGGATGTGGACAACACACAATGACACAAGCATCAAGAACATGCTCTCGTGACTTAACAGTAGCCCACCCTGCGTCTTCTAGACCAAAGAATACTTTTATCTTTCTTCTTTTTCTCTTTTCTTCTTTTGTTGCGCCCAAGTCTGCTGTACAATGGCAGTTTTTCCATTACTCCATCACCCCTTTTTTTTTTTTTTTGCTTTTTGAGACAGGGTCTCGCTTTGTAGTTCAGGCTGGCCCTGAGCTCACTATGGTGCCCAGGCAAGCCGCCGCGAACTAAGCAATCCTCCTGTCTCTGCCCTCCCGAGTGCTGGGATTACAGGCGTGAGCCACCACATCCGGCATTGTGGTATGCGGTGTTGATTGTTGGTGGGCGTGTCTCCATGTCCAGCATTACATGTGGTTACCGGGCATCGAACTCAGGACCTTGCGCTTGTGAGGCAGGCGCCGGAACCACTGAGCTAACCCTCCGGCCCAACCCCTCACTTTTGCAATACCCTTTTGGAAGTGTTTTTGGCTTGTCTCATTCAATTCTTTGTTCAAGGCAAGAAGGACCTGGAAGAAATAAGTTTAACTGACGAGCCACTTCTAAAGAAACTACCCACTACAACACTGTTCTAAATGTTTCCCATGGAAGCAACAAAAGAAGTCAAAGATGTAGTTATGATTATCCTTAGGACACAGGAGAGAAAACAGACATGGGAAGGAATTTGAGCTAAACTAACAGAGCTGTAAGTGATGAAGTTTGGATTGAGTCCTCAAGCTTTCCCTTATGTAGTAGTTCACTGTAGTGGTTTTCAAACTATTTTCAGCAGAACCTTTTAGCTCCAAAAGTTCTACTTTAAATATATTTTAAAATTCATGTTTAAAATTCCGATAGAACGACAGAGTTGAAACTTCTGTTTTGGGGCCAGAGATTTACTCAGTGGTTCCAGCACCTGTTTAGCAAGTACAAGGTCCCTGGTTCGATCCTTGGTAACCACATACAATACCACAACCAGCAATCAGTACCACATACCACAATGCCAGGTGTGGTGGCTCACGCCTGGAATCCCAGCGTTCAGGAGGCAGAGGCAGGAGGATTGCTGAGTTTGAGGTTTCCCTCGGCTACATAGTGAGCTCAGGGCCAGTCTGAACTACAAAGTGAGACCCTGTCTCAAAACAAAACAAAACGAACACCAACTTCTGTTTTGTTTTGATTTTTAAGAAAGGGTCTCATGTAGTTCAGGGTGGCCTGGAACTCACTATAAAGCCAAGGCTCCCTTCAAATCAGTTATTCTCCTGCCTCAGCCTCCTGAGTGATGGGATTACAAGTGTGCATAACCATGTGCAGCTGCAATCAAAACTTTTATAGAATGAATGTACTGAAGTACACATTATTAACTTATTGCTGACAGGTAAAGTTATTTTTGTACAGCTGTTAGAATAAACCTAGTCTTCTTACCTCTGAAATAATACTCAAACTTCCTGTAATTATATCACTGAGTTAGAAGATGCAATGCTGAACTGTTTTTTTAATTTCTGCTTTTTTAAACTCAAGAGTGTAATCTCTCTGCCCAAGTAAAACTTCAGTGAATGATCAATCAAGTACAAAGCAAATTTCATGTGCATGTTATCAGAGCACAAGGGCAGAATGGTGAACAAAGAAACACATCATCCCATCTACTTTAAATTTTAGGAGTCTATTTCCCAACATATTTAAGATCAGAAATATGGGTTATAAATGACTTATTTTATTTTGAGAAAGGGTCTCTCTTTGTATTTCAGGCTGACCCTCAGCTCACTATGTAGCCCAGGCAAGCCTTGAGCTCAGCAATCCTCCTGCCTCTGCCTCCTGAGTGCAGGGATTACAGGCCTGAGCCACCATGCCCGGCACTGTGGTATGTGGTACTGATTGCTGGTGGGCGTGAGTCACCACACCAAGTATTGTTGTATGTGGTTACCAGGATCGAACCAGGGACCTTGTGCTTGCAAGGCAGACGCTGGAACCACTGAGCTAAATCCCTGGCCCTAAATATGACTTTTAAATTCTCCCTACTTGTTATGGCTTGTGTGTAAGTGTCCCCCCAATGTCTCCTCCCACTGTTTCCTACTTTCTGTTTCAAGCGACAGAACACTAAGTGAAGGGTATCCTGAGATGGCAAGGGAACCCTCACTGTATGTAATACTCTAAACATTGTACCCACAATCCCCTGCCATCCCTCTTTGCTGTATCTACTTCAACCAGTCTTCAGTTTTACTGGTTCCACTACTTAACTGATCATGTACTGTACCATTTGCTACTGCTCAACCTATCTGCTCTTCGCATTATTCACTTTTGCTCTTTATCCAGCTGAGATCCTATGAACCATCACTACAACACACTTTGGACCATACTCTAACATCTTGGCTGTTACATAATTTTGTTGCATGTATCTGGCAAACTCTAACTTTGAATGAAACTTTCTACTGACTCTCTCATTAGAATTCATAATGTTTTCCTATTTCGAAGAACATCTGAAAAATTCACCTACTGCAGCTACACTGGTTCCAAAGGAGCCGAGTACTGCCAGACAAGGTCAACACACTGCCACAAATTTCCACAAGGCTTCAATGCTGCTAGACAACCCTCCTCTGCTGGGATGCTCTCTTTGCAAAACCCTACTGTTTTCAAACATCTTTTACTTCCTTCAGACCTTGGACTATTGCTCACCCATGTCTGTGGCCACGCAGAGCCAGCAACTTTGCCTCCAAATTGGAGGAGTTGTCCTCATCCCATCTTGCTTGCTTTCTTTGGAAAGTACAAGGAGCTTGTCCTTTTCATCTCTCAGGAGCACTATGCCATTATTTCTTTCTTCTAAATATGTAACAGTTTTCTCTCTTAATTAAATGTTTCCCATGCACTTTTAGCTTGTTTCTAGCTTCTTAATCTATTGCCATTCCAACTTATAATTCTTTACAAAAAGGATTTCTGGCTGGGTCTGTGGCACACGGCTGTAATCCCAGCACCCAGGCTGAGGTCAAAGAATTGCTGCAAATTCGAGGCCAGCCCAGGCTACAAAGTGAGTTCAAAGTCAGCCTGAATGACAGGAAGACCCTGCCTCAAAAAAAAGAAAAAAAAAGGATTTGTTAGAACTATGAAACCCTTTTGCACCCAAATATATAAAGCCCTAAAGAAAGTCTCCAAAGAAGAATCATCACACATATAATTAGGATTTTTAAAATATAAGCAAGAGTAATGAGCTGGATGTCACACATACAATTGCATGAATTATGTAGAATTGCCAACACTTTTAGAAACCAAAGCCCATGGTATCACCAAACCCTGAACCATTCTGATACTTTATCAAATTCATTACAATGAAGAATTCTGCTAAAACTCTACAAGCAAGAAAAGTAGCAGAATTTTTCAGTGTTATTTTAATATGGAAGAAACCTGACAGCATGATTTTGTGTTACTAGCTCTACACTAGTGGAGAGAGGACAGGGAGGAGAAAGAAGAAACAAATGTCCGAGCTAGTTTTACTGTTTTTGTTTAAAGCTAAAAATGTTGCAGGATACATTTAGAACCATCAGTAATACTTAAGAAGTCAGTGTGACAGCACAGTGATACACTTTTATAACACATTATTCAGGGAAAGAACTTAACACTCCCATTCCCCCAATACTTCCTTCACTGGCGCAGAAGAAGCAGTTAAGAACTAGACCATCTCTTAATTCTGAGCAGCTCTCCTGACAACTGTTTACATTAATTAAAGGTCTGGTCTCACAGGTCTGGGGGAGGATAGAAGGGAGAAAGCACTGGAAGAACACGAGAGGAAGAGAGAGAAGTGGGGGGCGGAGTCCGAGAGAGACCCCGACCCAGAGCAAGCTGCGAAAAATCGTGCCAGCGCCTTCCCCTGGGATACCCTTGGGAAAAATGCCCGCCTCTTTCCTGAAGGCACCACCTAGGCTCTCCTGTCTAGTGTTACAGCGGGCAAGGAACGGCTGCGGGGTTGCTCACAAGTCTAACGTGTTATTTAATTCTGTAACTACTATTAAGGTCTCTACAGCGTATTTGTGATGCACTGGAATGAAAGATGCTCCATAAAATGAAGTTTATTATTAGTATTGCCATAGCCCCCGGGCCTAAAATAAAGCCAAACTATAACCCCATACACTTCACAGGGAAAATCGGAAGTCAAGCGGGCAGGGAACGGGCGGGGGTCTCCCAGCACTAGCCCTGAACCGTCTCGCAGCGCAAGCAGCACCGGAGCCCCGCACCTCAGCGGCCGCAGCTGCCTCAGGGGCCGGCGCGGTCTCGCCCCCCCTCGCAGGCTCAGCAGCTCTCCCGGGCTCCCGCACCGCCCCACTCCCAGCCCCCGCCTCTCGCCGGCTATTTCCTTCGCAGTTTCCTCCTGTCTCCCACCTTGACTTTTCCCCCTCTTTTAAAAATCCAGCACGAAGCTCGCTCCTCCGCGGCCCCTCAAGCCTAGCGGCCGCCCCGTCCCACCCCAATCCCGGCGGCCCCGCCACTGACACCGCCCGGGGGTCCCGCTTGTCCAGCGCCCGGCTCCGCAGCAGCGCTCCCCGGCGCCGGCTGGCTCCTCCGCCCGGCCTCCCCTCCACAGCCCGGCCCCTCCTCCCTCCGCCCTCAGCCGACCCGCGCGCCCGTCGCTCACCCGCGGACTCCCCGGTGTTGATCCAGTCCGGGTTGGCGATGCTGGCGATGGCGAAGATATCGGCGGCCAGAAAAAGACATCCTGAGATGATGGTCAGTTTATCCATCTCCCCGCCCCGCTCCCCCCACCCCCCAAGCCCCGGGCAGGCCGCGGCCTCACGCCTCCCGCCCCATGGGCCGCCGCCGGGGCCCGGAGTCCCCGCGCCGCCGCCTCGCGCCGCCCGCGCCCTCCGCGCGCCCGGGACCAGCCGCCGCCGCCCGCCCCGGAACTGCTCGGCCTCACCGCCCCTCACCCGGAAGTGAAGCTGCGCCGCGGCGAGACGCCACCGTGGGCTCCGGCCTCTGCGTTTTCTTCCCCGCAACAACGACGTTGTTTAATAATTGAGCGCAAAATGGCATCCCATCGGACAGGGGAAGGGGCTGAGGGGAGCCGCGCGTCGTCCTTTAGGAGGCAGGCCCCGCGGACCCTCGGCGCCTTTCCCCTCCGGGTCTGTTCCTGGCCGTCGCCTCCCAGCATCGCCCCGTTTAGGAACCAGTTCCTGCTACGCATCGAGCAGGAGTTCGAGGTCCTGGCGGTGTGAGAGTGGACAGAAACAAGTTCCCAGTTTGCGAAGCTTACATTCTGCCAGGGAATGACAGACGTGCGTTTAAAACTGCCCATATGTATAATTTCAGGTGCTGATCCAGGACTTTAAAGGGAGTCAGTGTGATAGAGGTTCCTGACACATAATGGGGGTGAGGGAAGGATACATGTCCTCTGAGACGAGTGGATCATAAAGATCTGCTGCAAAGCTGTCCCAGACAGGAGATACCAAGTGCTCGGACCCTTAGGGGAGGGGGCGGGGAAGAAATCTGCGTGTTCAGGGACCAGCAAAATGGACTAAAAGTAGAGGGAGGTATGACAAGAAGACAAAGGCCAAATGTAGGGCTTTGGAGGATGCTCCAAGGGCAGTAGACAGACGCTCGAAAGTCTTCACTAGCAGAGTGACCTGATGTTTAATTCGAAAGGTTTATCGTATAGATTGTGGGGAGCAAAAATGAAACCAGGGACATAAGTTAAAGGCCACGTGGTGAGAACTGTGCCTCTGCCTAGGGAAAGAGTAGTTGAGAAGAAGAAAAACGGACCAATGTGGGTTTTTGTATAGGATTTATAGGCAACAGGGAAAGGGTTGAAAGAAAAAGGACTCAGAAATGAGTCCTGAGCAACCAGGTGTTCGGTGATACTGTTTACTGAGTTGGGGGTGTGGGAAGACTTAGGTTGAATAAACAGGAAAAAAGATATATGCATAATTTGCTAAAATACCAGAGGATTTACCCATCTCCAGTTTTGCTGTGTAGCAGTGGAGGTTTTCTCATCCTCCCTGGCTCATGGGCTAGGTCACTATGGGCCCTTACTTTAAATCCAGCTCTCTGTCGGCTAGTGCTCTGTGCACCTAAAGGAGAGGGAGTCATTTTCTCTTTAAATGCCACCTGGGTCATCTCTAGAAGGACCTAGAAGAGTGACATCTGTCTCTATTTTTGGAACGCCTACATGTCTAGAAAATGCAGCAGTTTCAAATTCCATCATAACCAGCAGCCTTGCAGACTTGTGCATTTATCAGTGGCACCACATAGATCGTGGAAGGAAGGATCTGATTGCTTGTCTTAAGACTTTTCTGTCCAAACATTGGTCTCCTGAGGAGAGGACTTCTTAAATTATGCATATACATATATATTTTTTCCTCACCACAGAAATTGACACATGATAATTCACATATTCCAAAGATTCAGATATAACACATACCACATTGCTACATTAGGTCTTCACTTTCTTTTTCCTTGTAAGTGCTGGAGAAGTTTGATTGAGTAATGCTTTTGTATTATTTGTTTTTTAACTTCTTAATTTTCAGTACAGATTTGTAGTACTTAGTAACTAATAATCTTGGTGAATTAGTACACACACACACACACACACACACATATACACATCTTGATCACTTTTACTCTTCTCCCCCTACCTGCCTATCTACCACTGTCTGCTGCGTTGATTGTGCACTAACAGAAACCCTGACTATACAAGAAATGAATTCCGGGACTGTACCCCCTGAGATTCACTGCTGGCCCAGTGGGTGGGAATCCTAGGGCCAAATGTCAGAACAGCTTGCAGTTACTCTGACTCCAACTGAGTAGGATGATTATGACTTGATTTGTATGTTTAAAAACTACAAGTAGGGCCAGGAATTTAGCTCAGTGGTTCCAGTGTCTGCCTGGGAAGCACAAGGTCCCGAATTCCCCCCAGTGCCATATACCACAATGCTGGACGTGGTGGCTCACACCTGTAATCCCAGCACTCAGTACCACATACCACAGTGCCAGGCATGGTGGCTCACGCCTGTAATCCCAGCACTCCAGAGGCAGAGGCAGGAGGATTGCTGAGTTCAAGGGTAGCCTGGGCTACATAGCACAGGGCCAGCCTGTACTACAAAGCAAGACCCTGTCTCAAAAAAAAAAAAAAATCCTACAAATAGAAGTTCTTCCTTTTATCCAGGCAGCATGCCCCAGGCACATCCATGTCTGTCTTTCCACAAGGGATTCTAGATCTTATATTAAAGCACAAAAATGACCAGTATTGAACTAAAATAATCTGAAACATTTTTATCAGACTAATGGCTGCACATGACTATAGAAAATAGTGACTTGTCCCATCCCTTACTACTGACTAGGACACACAGGGGCCAAATACATGGTTTACGTTGTCTTTAATTCCTCCATCATGCTCTTGCTTCAAACAGCTGACGGTTCAGATTTCCAAGGCTGTGTGATCTACAGGACACAGTGGTTCCTTTCTCCTCTACGTTCCAGTCTAGATTTTTAACAGAGGCAGACCTGAGGGTTTGAGAGGTGGTGTGGTAGAGCAAAAGAGGATACAGAAGTAAAGCAAGTGTGTTAGTGCACACTTGCACACACTTGTTATCCAAGACCTCTGATAGGCTGAGGCAGGAAGATCACAAGTTTAAGCCGAATCTTGGGAATTTAGGGACTTGGTGAGACCCTCTCCCCTCTCCAAAAAAGGACAGGGGAGTGGGACTGGAGATGTAATTCAATGTGAAGACTCCTGGATTCAATCACCAATACTGCAAGTAAGTAAAATAAATAAATGTAGAAGTACTTGCTGGTCTTAGCCCTGCTACCACCTTGAACCTGGGAAAGCCATGTCACTTCTCTAGGCCTCTTTCCCTCACCTTTCTGAACAGACTCCAGGGTCACTCTGCTTTGGTAATAGAAGCATCTCATCTTCTCACCCATCCCCAATCAAGCAGCTGGGACCTTTCCATTCAGAGATGAACCACGGGCCCCCCGCCTTAAGGCAGAGAGTCCTTGGAGACTCAGAAGAACACTGAAGGCCTCTGGAAAGAGTTATGTTAGCAGCCAGAAGACATAAGTAGCTACATTGTGGCTGTTAAAGGCCAGTGAACATGGTGTGTTTTATTGTGATAGATAGGAGGCTTCAGCCCAGAAGAGACTGAATCCAGAAAGGACCTCAGGGAAAGCTGTGGGAGGAACGATTGATGCCTTTACTCTTTCCCTTTATGGAGTGTCTTTGACCTGACAGGAGAAAGAAGGTACTTTTTCACAAGGGGGTCAAGTTCATCACATGGGGCAAGCATGTGATACCTGCACCACGTGTGTGTACCTGGGGTTCTGGGGTTAGGGAAGAACCACAGAAGTTTGCATCTGGGGCTTAAGTCAAGCTTTGCCTTACAGCTTGTTCCCTTGGACCTTACTCAGAGACACAAGATTATTGATTGGCATGCCGGAAGTTTATTAGCATTCTCAGGGTCAGTGCCTGTGGGGGGATAAGAGGCAGCCCTGGGCAGAGGGAGAAGTTAAGGTGCAGTGACAGAAAGCTTCAGCAGACCTGGAAGGGGCTCTGAAGCTGGGATGCCACTGGGGGGAGGGGCCAAGCCTTGCCCTCTTTGCCCCGGTCAGTCACTGGGTGTTAATTAACAGGGGGGAGGAAGGGAAGGCTGCTCTCTTCAAGGACAATCCCTCAGGAAAGCTGACAGCTCAGACTGATCACTCTTCACCCCACCCACTAGCTGGAGAAATCTTTCAGGCCTGAGAGGGGAACTCACGGCATTTGCCACAGTGTCCTGTGGTGGTGGGCAGATTGTGACATCCTGTATTATGCTCTGTAATTGGTTTTTAAATTCCTCTTTACCAACACACAAAACTAGTCCTCCAAGAAAACAGGGCCTGTTTAACCTTATGACTTGAATTTTTCCTGTTCCATCACCCTTAGTGGAACCACAGCTTGGACAGGTCTGAGAAGCACTGCACTGCGTTCACAAGCAGATCTAAAGTTTTTAACACCCCCGTTCTCGGCTCTGACCTGCTTCATTAATGTTCTGTAAGCAGCCTCATCAGGAGCCTGGTGGGCATCTTTTCCTGTACCATCTCCCTCTGCTGTAGCTACAGCTCATATGAAGCACAGCTGATACCCTCATCCTTTCCTTCTGCTAGCACCTCTAATGGTCTGGGGCACTGCTGTCCTAAGTGCCCTAGACCCCACTTTTCAGGCTACAGATGCTGTGTTAGTTCATTTAGTGCCAAAACAGGGCCGAGGCATTGCTTCCCATCCCCATGTGTGCTAGCAGACTGGTTCTTTCCTGTGATCACTCTTGCCTGCTGGTTCCTTGGCATAAGGGATCCCTGATACAAGGGGCCTGCTATGTACATTTCTTCCCCTGGTATAACATTCCATTCCCTACTGGTCAGACACTGCGCAGTCTTAGGTCTTCCCTGTGCCAGGGAGGCTGCTTGTGCTCTTCCTCTACTGGGGGTGGGGCCTCCTTACATCCCAGTGAACCAACTCCTGAACACTTTCTTAGCATCTGCTCTTTTGGGTCACCTCTGGCACTAGCTGTTTTGTGGTTTGAGTTCTTGAAGAAACACTCTGAGTTGGAGGAAGTTTACTGGGCAAGTGCTTTTGGGGTCCACAGAGGGAAAAGCCAAGCTGCAGCAGACCTCAGGGCAGTGTGTCTCAAACTGGGATTGACCAGTTATTGTGCCCATGGCCAATGAGGATCCTTGCTTCAAGGACAATGGAAATTAAAACTGAGGCAACAGCATGAATTCACAGTAAGAGTTTTCATTAAACAGCAAAAGGAAATGGAGGAGGGACTTCAGGTTGAGGAGAAGAAAAGCTGAAGGAAAACATGGCCCTGGTGGAGAGCAAGCTGGCTTGTTAACAAAAGGAACTAAGAGAAAATAGGGAAGGGACTAGAGCTGGAGAGAAGAGGTACAAGGGGTGCAACTCTGATGGGTATCAGTCTGGTGCATTAACAAGGAAAGAGGCCAGTTTTTATGGGGTTGCTGAAGTGGGCCAAGGTGATTGATTATTATCTCAGTTCTTGTTTAGGTGCTCTAGAGAAGTCTATGGTTTGAAGGGGAAACCCAGTTTCTTATTTCCGTTTAGGGACAATCTTGGTTCTGTAGGGGCTCTGCTAGAATCCTTAGTGACTGCAGTTTTTTTTGTTGTTTGTTTGTTTTTGAGACAGGATCTTGTTTTGTAGTTCAGGCTGGCCCCAAACTCACTGTGTAGCCCAGGCAAGCCTGGAACTCAGCAATCCTCCGGTCTCTGCCTCCCGAGTGCTGAGATTACAGGCATGAACCACCAAACCCGGCACTGTGGTATGTTGTATTGATGGCTGGAGGATGTGAGTCACCATGCCCAGCATTGTATGTGGTTACCGGGGATCAAACTCAGGACCTTGTGCTTGCAAGGCAGGCGCTGGAACCACTGAGCTAACCCTCCGGCCCTTGGTGACTGCAGTTTTAGGGCAGTGGCTGGAGACTTCTAGGCATTCCAGGGAGTAAAAGCTGATAGTTAAATATCCCTGAAAATTCCTCTTTTTTTTTTTTGTACCAGGAATTAAACTCAGGACCTTGCACATGCCAGGCAGGTGCAGGATCACTGAGCTACATCCCCAGCCCCTAACTACAAGTCTCTTATCTTGCTGTTTTAGTTACTTTTTTCATTGGTAAGACAAAATACCCAACACCAAAAGATTTATTTGGCTCAGTTTGTAGAGGTTTCAGTTCAGATTTAGCTGGCTCTGTGGCAGGGTGCCATGGCAGAGGGACACTGCAAAGGAAAAACAGTTTATGGAAGGCAGAAGGCATCAGAGCAGCAAGGAAGCTGCAAATGGTAACAGCAGCCCTCTCTCTTACATTCTATCCAAACCACAGACCCTTAGGGCTAGTAGTCTTCACAGTAAGGGTGGGGCATCCTTAATCCTAGCATCACACCACAAATAAATCCGAGCATCACATCCTTAATCCCATAGACTCTAGATCCAGCCACTCCTAAAAAGCTCCACCTACAACTACTTGAGGTTTTAAAGGGACATCTGGTTCAGGCAGATTTTTGAGTCCCACACCTGGTATGTTGGTTTCTTCATTCGTGAAGGGAGATGAGCTCAGTTTGATAAATTAGGATTAATAAACCTTATATTACAAGGTTTTAGAAACTCCTTAAGTAATAAACATATCTATATACAGAGCTGATCAGGGACCTGATCCAAAGTTCTAAGTAGTAGAGAGACAAAATGAAGGCAAAGATATCAAGCTTTATCCTGTCTTCATTACCCACAGACATCTGTAGGACCTAGAGTCACCTTTTGAGCAAAAACAGCTTTTAAGTCTGTTATTGCTCCAGAAGAAACCCAAAGCTTGCTTTTAATGAGTAACAGGCTAATGGTCCTGGAATTTGTTTATCCTCTGTTGGTCTGTGTTGGTCCCAACAGTTTTATTTTCTCATCTAGCCTGTTCTTGGAGACACTATAACCAAAGCATCTTGGCTTGAATGATGCTCTTGGTTTCTCAGGCCTGTAGGATTATTCAGAACTACAGGGGGTACAGAAGGACACATGCCCTGCTTTTAAAGAGTAACAGGTCTTGAGTTAAGACCCAGGACTGCTCCTGCTCTTTGTCCTGTGGTGGTCTCTGTCTGTTAGATACTAGCTGTCCTAGGCAGGTGGGGTCTTGGTCAAGGGGCTTCCTGTGCCTGCAGCTGGGGCTCATGGGTTTAGGGCAGGTGATGTAAACACTTGAGCTCTCACAGGGGGTCTGGGTGGCACAGCAGTGCCCATGACAGTTTATTATCTTGCAGTTCCACCAATCAGTGTCACCCTGGCATCTACTCTACAGAGATGGAGTGAAAGCTGGATGCTTTATTCCCACAAAGTCCCACCATTTCCCTACAGATAAGAAGAAAGAAAAGTGTCCGTTTAATGGGATGGGATTTATCTGATATCTAGGCAGAGCCTTGCCAGACTGGAAGAGGAACCAGGCGACCTGTCACAAGAAACCTTGAAATGAGAGTTACCTTTTGCATCTGCCACACAGGATTTAGCCAACAAAAAATCTGTGCTGCTTTGTGGCCTGGGTGGAGCCATGTGGATAGTGGAATAAAATGGAACCTCCTCAGGTGGACCTGGAAAACTTGGCACAGTGCCCAACACCTGGTAAGGGTTTAATTACTATTTGTTAGAGGCCTGAACACCCTGGAGTGCTTAAACTCTGCTTCATCATGCAGAGGATCTACCCCTACATGTTATTTTCTCTTGCTTCTATAATTTATTTTTAAAACCTTTTTATTTGTACCTATTTGCACGCCGCACATAATGGGACATTCACTGTGGGCAGTTGGTACATGTACACAACACACCTTAATTCTTTATAAATTCCCTTCTCCTCCCTCCTAGAATTTATTTTTGATGATTTATACAGTATTTCCTAAAACTGTTCCATTTGAAATAGAAGTCCCAGGAGAGGAGACTCCTTATCTGTCTTGCCTACTGCTCTGTGTCTGGCATCACCGCAAACCACAGCACAGCTTCCAGGGAATATTTGTTGTATGAGCGAATGTGTGGGGGAGGAAGGCTTATTTTGGAAGAAAAGAAGGAAGAATTAATCCCTCTCCTAATAGTGACTCATTGTTTTCAGGCCATCCTTGGCCTTTCTCATCCAAAACATCCATGAAAAAGAGTGCACTGGCAAAGAAGTTGGAGCTGTGGATGCAACAGTATTTTAAAACACCATCATTAGGAGCACAGCAGGGCATTCTCTGATCTTCTAGGTATTCTGTGATCTCCTATAATCTTTCACTGTAAACGGACTACCATCTTTGAGACACTCTCCTCTGGGCTTTGTCTCCCTTTCCCATTTCAGTGTCTCACTCGGAATTAATGAAGAACTCGATGTGAGCTAGAATTAATGAAGAACTCGATGTGAGCCAGCACTGTGCCCCCCGCAGAAGCTTCGTTCTTTACTTTGAGATTTTCACACGCTACACTTTTCAGTGCCCGGAAAACTTCTGGCAGCCACAATTCTGGGCGTTGTCGTAGCGCCCCCTGGCGGCAAGCCCAAAGGACAGCGCCCTCATCCACCTCCTGGAGGATTCCAAACTGTTGGAATGGCACTGACTCCATCCTTGGCCCAGGAAGCCTTCTGGAGCTATCCGCCCTCACTGGGCCATGGAGAAGGCAGCTGGAAAAAGCACAAATGGTAGCTGGGGGCCGGGAAGAGGGCGATGCCTTGGGTCCTAAGACTTTCTCACTCTCTTTTGTAAAATGGGATCTTAATACTCTTACTCTGGGAGGTAACTTTTTTTTTTTTCTGGTTTCTTGGTACATTTTATTGGTACATTATATATACACATCACAATTACACTCCACATTGAGAATTTGTACCAGTATATGACACGACTTAATTCTCATGTTTCCCTTCCCCTCCCCACCCTATTTCCCCCTCACCCCTATATACACAAGGATTGTTTCCTCTTTTTTTTACCATCAATTTTTTTCTTTCTTCATTATCTATCCCTAAACCCTACTACCCTTTGAATATTTACTATTTCACAATATCAATCATGCATTCTAGAACACATTTATAACTTGAGTTTCTCATATCAGAGAAAATATACAATACTTACCCATCTGTGACCTATTTATTTCACTTACGAGTATGTTTTGAGGGTATGTCCATTTGAGTATAAAGGATTCGATCTCATCATTCTTTATGGCAGAGTAATACTCCATTTTATTTTTTAAAAACCCACATCTTCTTTATCCAGTCTAGAATGGATCAGCATCTGGGTTGTTTCCAAGACTTAGCTATCACAAACTGAGCTGCTATAAACATGGGTGGGCATATGTTGTTGTGACAGGAATCTTATAATTCTTTTGTGTATATTCACAGCAAAGGAATAGCAGGGTCAAATGGAACCTCTAATCCTAGTTTTTTGAGGAATCTGGGAGGTAACTTCTTGCCATTGATTATCAAGGTAGCCTTCACATGCATTGAGCCCCACCCCCATTATAGTAGACAGCTCTGAGGGTTGACAAACATGCGACCTCAGGTCGCATATGCCACATAATATATATACCCTTATATATTATAATATATATATATAATATATACACCCATACATATAATATATACACCCATATATATAATATATCACCACAATCAAGAAAGACAACCCCTCCCCCACCTCCCAAGTTACCCTCAGCTGCCTGCTCTGCAGCCAACACCTCCTCCTCCCCAGCAGCTCACACACTCATTTGTTTCTAGCACTTTGCCTTTTCCATGGAAAATGTCATAAAAAACGGAATTATGAATGGAGCTTTTGAGTCTGACTTCCTTTACTGAACCCACTGTCTTTTGAAACTAGACTTCACAGATTATAAGCTGAAGTTGGAACCTAGATGCTGCCTGAAATGAGTGTGCTTGGGAAACAGAGGCACAAAGAGAGCACTGTGCCAGCCCTAGATTGGTCCCCTAACGCTGGTCTAGAAGACTTTGAAGACCATATCTTCTTTATTCTGTTGGCTTTCCAGGCAGAAAGCTTCCGTGGTTTGGGGGAAGATGAGTTCGGAGGTGGCGAAGGCCATTTGTTTTGAGCAAAGGGCTATAAACCCTACCAGTTCCCCATCGCTGGGTAAGCCTCTCTCAGTGATGGCCCTGAAATCTCCACAGTCACAGATATGGCCAAGTTCTGGCAAGTTACATGATGCCACACGTCTTTATGGAAGGAGTTATATATAGAATCCTGGAAAGCTGTGCTGGAAACAGTTCTCTTCAGAAACTTCCTGTGTACTGAAAAAGAACCTTCCAGAAACTTCCTCATGGGAACATCATTTGTCCTAAGTCACTACTTAGTCCTCAGAATTTTGTGAAATTTGGTTCTGTAGAAAACATACTCCAGGCCCTTCCATGACCCATTGTCCCCAAAGGGTTTGGATTTTCCTCTCAAATGGTTTTGGATCTAGTCTACTGTCCATTTCCACTGTCACCACCATGACATGTTGGGTGACTGTAGTACTCTTTCACTCTGGGCTCTTTGATCCACACACCACAAAGCAGCCAGAGGCTTGATTTTATTTTTGTTTTAAATGCATATCTGATCTTGTTCTGTTTAAACCACTTTCAAGCATTTCCCTCAAGGGAAACCTGAGTACCAGCCCCTGTCAGCTTAGCCATTAGGCCTCCTCCCCCACTTCCTCTACTCATCTCCTGCTTGTTCCAATAGGACTGCCTGTCTCAGAAGCTGGGTACACTGTTCCCACTCTGTAGTTCAGGCTGACCTCAAACTGGATCTTCCTGTCTCAGCCTCCCAAGTGCATGCGCCACCATGCCTGGTACCTCAGAGCTTTCTGTCCTTTTCCTTTATAACTTGTGTAATTATTTGTTATCAACTTACATCTCCATAATTGACTGATATCTGTTTCCTCCACTCAGGTGTAAGATCCCTAAGGGCAAGAAAATCATCTCTTTTTCTCATCATGCAAAACCCAGGGTCTAAACACACTGTCTGCATTAATTTTTGACCATTTGTTCGTTGAGACAGGCTCTCACTATGTAGTTCAGACTAGGCTTGAACTCACTATGTAGTCCAGGCTGGTCTTGAACTCAGGTGATCCTAAACAGGGCACCACCACACCCACATGCTTGCATCAGCTAAGTATTTAAGTGACTGGATAATAGTAACTGATGTTGATTAAGCACCAACAGTATACTAGGTGCTGTGAAAAGGCCCTTTCATGGTCTCATTTAGTTCTCACAGCACTTTTTATTATTCTCATTTCACCAACCAGGAAACTGAGGAATAGGGTGGTTATAATAGCTGCCATGCTGCGGTCTCAATCAGTGACTGCAACAAGCTCCTCTCCCTCTTTCTCTCCCTCAGAAAGACAAGGCACGCTGAAGCTCAAGCCTTCTGTGCACAATCTGAGCAAAACGAAGCAGACCAAACTCACGGTGGGCAGCCTGGGACTAGGCCTGATCATCATCCAACATGGGCCCTACCTCCAGATCACCCACCTCATCGAGACGGGGGCTGCAGCCCGGGACAGGAGACTCCGGCCAGGTGATCGTGGTTCCCCGCACCTCCCTCCAGGCTGTCTCGGGGGCATCCCAGGTTTCACCATAACCAAAATGGCTGTGAACCACAATGAGATGAAGCTGTTGGTTGTGCCAGCCAGTCACCATCACTAATGTACCTCTCCCTGTTGGTCTGAGTTATTTCTTACAGTAATCTTAATCCTTACACGATACTCTAGGGAGGAAATGCTATCATCCTTTGTTCATTGGCGAGTACCTCACACAGGGTCCCCAGCCTCTTGTTAGTGACACACAAACCCAGGCCCAGCATCACTCCAGAGCTTATGACTCTGCTCAGAAACACACCTTCATAGGCGGTATTAACCATCGCTCATGCCTGACCTCATCTCATCCCTGACAACCCAAGAGGTGGGCTCTGCATCAAACCACTGCATAGACTGGGAATCAGACATTTAGCAACTTATCCACAGTCACAAAAAGGTGGGGTTTGAACTCTCCCTCTGTGGCTCCAGAATTATCATAGCATCTTGATTCTCTGAGCTTTGGGTAAATATATTTTTTCTTTTCTTTAAAACAGGATCTTGCTGTGTAGTTCAGGTTGCTTTCATTATGTAGCCCAGGCTGGCCTTGAATTTGTGCAGATCATCCTGCCTCAGCCTTCTGAGGCGCTGGGAATACAGGCATGTACCACTGTGTCTGGCTCCAGGTCAATGTGTTTTCTTTCTGTTGCAAGATGTTCTTTTTTTTGAGACAGGGTCTCACTTTGTAGTTCAGGCTGGCCCTGAGCTCACTATGTGTAGCCCAGGCAAGCCTTGAACTCAGCAATCCTCTTGCCTCTGCCTCCCAAGTGCTGAGATTACAGGTGTGAGTCACCACGCTGGCACTGGGATATGTGGTACTGGGGATCAAACTTAGGACCTGTGCTTACCAGGCAGATGCTGGAACCACTGAGCTAAATCCCCAGCCTGTGAAAGATGTTCTTTACCAGTGCCTACCTTGAGCATGGTGCTGTGCTCAGGAGCAGGGAAGGTACACTGAGGGTAGTGACAATGGTACGAAGAGAAACACTTCAGTTTAGCTGGCCTGAATTCGGGTTTGGGACCTGCCACTTTCCAATTCTGTGTCACTGAACAAACTGCTGGGCCTTATCACTTCATTTCTTTGTTTCTTTCTTTTTTCCATTATGAAGCCCAGGCTGGCCTTGAATTTGTGCAAAACATCCTGCCTCAGCCTTCTGAGTGCTGGGAATACAGGCATGCACCACCGTGTCTGGCTCCAGGTCAATGTGTTTTCTTTCTGTTGCAAGATGTTCTTTTTTTTGAGACAGGGTCTCACTTTGTAGTTCAGGCTGGCCCTGAGCTCACTATGTGTAGCCCAGGCAAGCCTTGAACTCACAGCAATCCTCTTGCCTCTGCCTCTGCCAAAGAAATTTTTCCATTTCTCTGTTTTCTTTCTTTTTTTGATGCACTGGGAATCAAACCCATGGCATCACACATGTTAAGCAAAGGCTTTCCCACTGAGCTACTCCATCTCAAACTCATTTCTAAATTGGAAGAACCCTGTCTGTCAGAGCACTGCATTTTGATGAGATAATTTTGATGAAAGTGCTTTGAAAACTGAAGTATTTTAGAAATATCGGCAATTAGGGCTGGGCATGTAGCTCACTGGTGCAGTGCCTGCCTGGCCAAGAGTAAGGTTCCGAGTTCGATTCCTGATACTAAAAGAAAAAGTAGAAATATTGATAATTATTTCTCTAGACTATGTCATTTAAAAAATGCAAAAATAATGATTGTGATAGACAGCCGGGATGGGTGACAACAGATGCTTGTAATTCCAGTACTCAGAAGGCTGAGGCAGGAGTACTGCTGTAAGTGTGAGGCCAGCTGGGGCTAAATAGTAAGTTCAAGGCTAACCTGGACTACAGACCAAGACCTTGTCTCAAAAAGACAAAAAACCCCAAAACAACAAAAAAGACTGTGGTAGGGCCAGAGATTTAGCTCAGTGGTTCCAGCGCCTGCCTCGCAAGCGCAAGGCCTTGAGTTTGATCCTGGTAACCACATAGAATGCTGGGTGTGGTGACTCACACCCACCAGCAATCAATACCACATACCACAGTGCCAGGCATGGTGGCTCATGCCTGTAATCCCAGCACTCAGGAGGCAGAGACAGGAGGATTGCTGAGTTCAAGGCTTGCCTGGGCTACATAGTGAGCTCAGGGCCAGCCTGAACTACAAAGTGAGGCCCTGTCTCAAAAAAAAAAAAAAAAAAAAAAAAAAAAGATTGTGATAAAGGATTTCCAGCAATGCTGCTTACCTATTAGAATCACCTGGGGCGCTTTAAAAACCAGGACACCTGGCCCCATCTCAGATGAAGTCCTGATTCAGGTGGTGTGGGTCTGAGGCACAGTGGCTCATGCTTTAAAAGCTGCTCAGGGGATTCTAATTTGCAGCTTGGGTTGGAAGCAGCAGATTAAATGAGAAAGTAGATAGATGATACTATTACAGAACAGTCTGCCTTACCTTAAAACCGAAAGCATTTTCTCTGCATAGCACTACTTGGTGCGGGGAGACAAACTGACAGGGAAGTTCTGAGAATCAGATTCTGTTAATCTGCTTTCTGTCACTGTGACAAATATGTTTTTATAAGAAGGAAATATTTGCTGTGGCTCCCAGTTTCAGGCTGTGGCAGGCTGTCTCTGCTGCTTTGGGGCCCATGGTGAGGTAGCTTGTCCTGATGGGGAGTGTGTGGCAGAGGAAGATCCTCATCTTCCAGCAGTCAGGAGACAAAATGGAGACAGGAAGAGGCTGGAGTCCCAGGGGTCTTCTCAAAGCCCCACGCCCTAAAGCTCCGGCCACCTCCCAGGAGTGCCATGATCTGGGCGGCAAGCCTTGAACACGTGAGCCCTTGGGGGATGCCCTTCAAACCATAGCACAGGATGAAGAACTGCAGAACAGGTCTCAGCAGCTTTGCTGCTTTTCTCAGCTTCACTGGAGTCAGAGGACAAATGCTGGTCGCTCCAAGGTGCTAGACCAAGACAGGAAAATATACTGGTTTGTGCCTATGACAGTCTCACGATGGGCATATAGTTAGTGGGCTCTTTGAAGTCAGAGGCCATCTTGAATTTACCTTTTAAATCCAGGACTTACATACCGTACTGACATATTATGTCCAGGCTTACTAGAAAGATGGGGAGTATTTTTCCCAGGCATTGTACAAGATGTTTCCCTAACTATTATGGAATGTAATGTTTGATTCACTCCTGGAATATAAAGGTCATCAAATATAGATGCTCAGAGAGAGGAACTAATTTGTTTAATATACACACTTTTATCTGTGTTCAGAGCTGGGATTTGAACTCACATCTGCCTGGAAAGCCATCCTTTTCTAGCCAATTGAAGAAGTAACTAGAAGTAAGATTCCCATATAGACAGTCCAGAGCTTCAGATCTCTTCAGGATAAATTAGCTGCTCCTTTCAGTGCCTGGGTCTCATTTTTTGTAATCCTGACACTTTTGACAATCATCACGAGATGGGAGGTGACCGTCTTGAAAAGTTGCTCTTTCTCTGATCCCATTGGCTCCGGGCTCCATTCTTTTTTGTCCTTGTGTTTTCAAAGCTCTCTCTTTTGGTATGTCATGACAGGATTTCATAGTTGAGGTCAATGTTAGTTTCTGCTGCCGGGACTTTAAATTCTTCTTGGCCACAATGTATTTTTTTTTTTTTTGAAACAGGGTCTTGCTTTGTAGTTCAGGCTGGCCCTGAGCTCACTATGTAGCCCAGGCAAGCCTTGAACTCAGCAATCCTCCTGTCTCTGCCTCCCGAGTACTGGGATGACAGGCGTGAGCCACCACGCCCGGCACTGTGGTATGTGGTATTGATTGCTGGTGGGCGTGAGTCACCATGCCCAGCATTTTATGTAGTTACCGGGATCGAACTCAGAACCTTGCGCTTGCGAGGCAGGCATCGGAACCACTGAGCTAAATCTCTGGCCCAGCCACAATGTATTTTTAAGAGACTCTGCGGTCCAAAGTCTTGAGAAGTTAATATAGCTTTATTCATGCTGCCACATTATTGAATGTCTGCTGTGTGCAGGCTCCCTGCTAGGTACTAGGAGTATAATGGGGAGCCAAAAGGTTGGTGGCCTTAGCCATGCAGAACTCAGGCAGTTTATAATTTGGGAGCAATGGAGAAAAATAAATACAATCTATTTTTCATTAGTGGCATGGCTGCGGTGAAGTTGATTTAATGTAGGCAACTGAGATGAAGTTTCTATAATGTCATTCCTATAGCACATTAAAACAGAAAAAAGATGTGTAATGAGGTTGGTGTTCATAAATATCAAACTAGTGTCTCCCTAGGAAGGGCATGTTAGTATCTATTTGCTAAAGTAATCACATTCATACGCTGACACCTTTGGTTTAAAGCCAGAATGGCCAGGGAATTAAACTGTTTATTTTCTGCACTCATGATAAAAGTCACCCTTTTACAACATAATTAAGCAGAATGCCAAGCCATAGCTTTCAGCTATAAACACTCCTTTTAACATTAGGCACGTATGCTCACCCAGAGGGTTTTTTCTTCCCCAATGTAATTAACCTTGGTAGGAAGAGCAGCTGTCTCATACTGCACAACCAGCAGGTGGTTGGGAGAAGCCTTGTTTCATCCTGGAGTTAGTTGCAGGTACTCCTTAAGACTGAAGTAGAGGTTTTCTCCATCCTTCTAGGTATTTATTTTCTGCACTAATGGAAACTTTTCTCTCTGATGGGATGTAGCACTGTAGAAATCTGACCATGCAATTTTCGGTTATTTTTGGTTTGTTCATTTTTGTTTGTTTGTTTGGGGTATTTTGTTTTGTGTGTGCGGTTTTTTTTTTTTTTGAGACATGGTCTCACTATGTAGTTCAGGTTGGCCTTGAACCCACTATGTAGCCCAGATTGGCCTGGAACTCCTGGCAATCCTCCTGACGCAGCCTCCAGAGTGCTGGGATCATAGGCATGAACCACCCCTAGCTCCATGGCATTCTTTGGAAGCTTCCTTCGGCGTCAGTGTAATTTCCTGTTTAACCCATGAGAGTGTAGTCTCAGAGAAAGGTGTTTCTTCATATCTCTTCTCTCCTTTGAGGCTGGGTTTGAGCTGTCTTGCAGTGACTGTGATGTGGGTTGTTTCCCATACACACAGAGTGGACCCATCCTTTATAAGTTTATCTGAGACACTTGAACCTGTATCAGCTCTAAAATCTCTATGACTATCTGGCGGTATGTCAGTATGAATAACCTCTGATGACTATAATTTTACCCAAAATGGGTCTGTCCATAAGAAACAAATCTTTTGTATTCCTTCCTCAAAGTTTTGTGAATGCAAATAGCACTCAAGGTTTATCATCAAGCAACACAAAACAGTCCTGGTAAGGCACTGAATAAGTCCTGGTAAGGCACCCTGGTAAGGGTGCCAAGTCTGACAGAGCTGCTAAAAGACCTGCAGATGGGGCTGGAGAATTAGTTCAATGGTTCCAGCGCCTGCCTTGCAAGTGCAAGTTCCTGAGTTTGATCCCGGTAACCACATACAACAATGCTGGCATGGTGACTTACGCCCACCAGCAATCAGTACCACATACCACAGTGCTAGGTGTGGTGGCTCATGCCTGTAATCCCAGCACTCAGGAGGCAGAGACAGGAGGATTGCTGAGTTCGAGGTTTGCCTGGGCTACAAAGTGAGCTCAGGACCAGCCTGAACTACAAAGTAAGACCGTGTCTAAAAAAAAATAAAACAAAACAAAAAACAAAAAACAAACAAACCTGCAGAGACAGGCTTAGAAAATGGGGAGAGAGCAAACAGTTATGTATGACCCCCAGAAACTAAGTGCTGTTATCACCCTCAGCATCTCGTGTTGTAGTGCCTGGGGGCTGGGTCTAGTTTACAGGTCAGGGTCCCAGCTACTGGGTATGGGAAGTGGGGGTGTGGGCAAAAGGGATTACAGGTAATCGGATTCTTTTAGGCTTTTCCATTTTACAAGTCCACGTATTTGTTACCAAGATGGTGTCTTCTTCCTACCTGCTCTGTGGCCAGTTGTCTAGCACCACCCGGGAGTAGGGAGTCTAGCTGTTAAATCCCTTTGAACCAACACACTCTGCATACACATCTCAAACACAATTAAAGCGAGCCAATTACTCAATGTTTCATATAGAGTTATTTCCCCAACTAATTCTGCATAGGAGCTGAAAATTAAAATGGAAGGCTTGATGTTTAATGCAGGTTATTTACTGTGGAGAGCACTGGAAATTTCCCAGGTAGGTGTAATAAAAAGGAGATCATTTACTAATCACCAAGTTCCCCAGTTTAGCCTTGAACTTGTAGTCCTCCTTTCTCAGACTGCAAGATAGCTGCACATGCATGCATCACCACTTCTGGCCAAGAGGAACTTTTTTTTTTTTTTTGAGGCAGGGTCTTGATTTGTAGTTCAGGTTGGTTCTGAGCTCACTATGTAGCTCAGGCAATCCTTGAATTCAGCAGGAGTTCCTCTCTCCTGAGTGCGGGATTACAGCCATGAGCCAGCATGCCCGGCACTGTGATGTGTGGTACTGATTGCTAGTGGGCATGAGTCACCATGCCCAGCATTATGGTACCAGGGATCGACCCAACAGAGCTGCCAAAAAACCTGCAGTACCGGAACCACTGAGCTAAATCCCCAGCCCAAGAGGAACATTTTAAATAAAGGGTGAAGACTGTTTTGGGTCCAAAATGAACTATCTTATAATAAAGCCAGAAATCAATATGCCCTGTTGACCAATTTTCTTAGTTTTACTGACAACATTTTTCTCCTTCAGGTGATGTTCTGATTAGTGTTGGTTATGCGAACGTGCTAGGTTATACACTTCGGGAGTTTTTAAAGCTTCTGCAACACATCACCATAGGAACAGTGCTACAGATTAAGGTTTACCGAGATTTTATCGACATACCCCAAGAATGGCAAGACGTATATGATCTAATTCCTGAGATAAAACCCCCAGTAACATTCAGGTAAGTACTTAATTCTAGGGGCTCTGTTACAATACAGAACCCGGGACCTGTGAGTCACAGGGACCTGACTTGCTGTCTGAGTCCTTAGGTGGCTAACGATCACAGGAGGAGGGATAATAGAGGGAACTGCTAGATCCCTGGGCAGACAGTCTGCAGGAGGTCCTGTGAGACAGCACGATGAAGGTATCGGGTTAAAACAATCAGTGGTCTTGGGTGGGCACCCTGTCACCGCCTACCTGCCCTGTGTCCTTCTTTCCCGCCAGCTCTTAAAATGTGCACCTGTCCTGTTAGCGTCTTTCTCCCTGGATCTTCCTAATAGCACTGACTCCCTTTCCTCCAAGCCTACTCCCCTTGTGCTGCCCTGTCTGGCCACTGTCCCACCCCTCACTCCCCTCCCAACTTGTTCAAACAGCTGAGCTGACAGCTCCTTTTCTCCCAGACAGGCCTTTCCTCAGGCGCGCCCTGCCTGCCCCGGCCTAGACTTGGCTTTTGGGCCTCAGCTGCAGGCTCTTCTAGGGGTCATCTATAGCCTTCATACTGTGATTCCAATAACTCTTCTGTATTTGTTTTTCATGGCTTCTGAACAGCATTACACTTTACAGCTCTCCCTCAGCTCCTACCTCTGACATTTTCCCCAAATTTCTGTGGTGTCACTTTTAAATTTTGTGGTTTTGTGAGACAGGGTCTAGCTATGTAGTTTAGGCTGGCCTTGAACTCACTATGTAGCTCAAGTGGGCTTCAAATTCAAGGCCAATCTTTTGTCTCAGCTTCCCGAGTGCTAGTATAACAGACACGTGCTTTGGTTCTTAGTCTCTTAGGCAATCAATTTCACTGATGCTTATAGTTTCAATTATTGTTGGTACACTAATCACTTCAAATTGTATTATCTCCAAATTTGTACATTTAAACACCTACTTGCTATCTTCATTTGGATGCATAATAAATCCTTTGAACTCTTTAACTGAAGATCAAAAGGCAGCTCATCAGTGATTTTCCAGTGGCCCACCCTGTGTGCATAAGCCTATTGTAAGACTCTTGCACTGGCGTGCAAACCCAGAGTCTAAGTTGCCCAGGCAGGACTTGAACTTGCAATCCTCCTGCCTCCACCTCTCAAGTACTATGATTACAGGTGTGGGCCATACAACTTACGACCCTGTCTCACGGAGTCTTACCAATGCGAACAACCTGGATATTTAGAGCTGTGCTTGGTTTCTCCTTCTGCCTGGCACCCCTCAACCAATTACTAGGTCTGTCATTTTACCTTCTCACATTTTTTACACCTCTATCTCTGGCTATTACCATGGTCCCAGACAGTTACTGTTTGATCTCTGTGTACCTACTCTTGTCTCCTAGTCATTCTTGTTCTTTTTGGTACTGGGGATCTAACTTGGGACCTTGCGCTTACAAGGGAGGCACCGAAACCACTGAGCTCAATCCCCAGCCCCTCTATTCATTCACTGTACAGGATGATCCTTTTATAATGCAAATCTGATGATGATATTTTCCAGCATACCATTTTAAGATCTTTTGATTTTAGAATGAATGTCGAAACCCTTACACTGGCCTGTAATGCCCTCTGCAGTCTGGCTTCATCTCATACTGCTGTCATCTCTCCAGCCCTCCTTGGCTTTCAGCTGCCTTGTGCTGCTCTTCAGGCTGTAACATGCATTGAGTTCTCTTCAGTATTCATTTTTTTTTTTTTTTTGAGACAGGGTCTCGCTTTGTAGTTCAGGCTGGCTCTGAGCTCACTATGTAGCCCAGGCAAGCCTTGAACTCAGCAATCCACCTGCTTCTGCCTCCCAAGTGCTGAGATTACAGGTGTGAGCCACCACGCCTGGAACTGTGGTCTGTGGTATTGATTGTTGGTGGGTGTGAGTCACCACGCCCAGCATTCTGTGTGGTCACTGGGATCGAATTCAGGACCTTGTGCTTACGAGGCAGGCACTGGAACCACTGAGCTAAATCTCCCGCCCATCATTCTTTTTTTTTTAAATTGAATTCTTTATTGGTACAATTTATATACATCTCACAATCACACATAACATTGGGGAATTTGTGCCAATATATGACATAAGTCAATTCTCATTTTTACCCATATCCCCACCCACCCACACCTCCGCACCCCCTCCAGTTCTCATTCTTAAAGTCTCTGTTCCCATGAAGCCTTCATACAAGAGGCACTAAACAGGACTGCCTACTGTATGCTTGGTTAACACTCCACCTGTACATGTATACAATTCTGGTTAAATGATATGTATAATCAGTTGTTTGCTGTATTTCCCTAGGAAAGTATGCATTCCAAGAAATTAAGGACTGAATTTGTCTTGTTTTGCTAAGCTTTTCATGAAATTTTCACATGGTGGAGGGCTCATTTACTGGAAGAGTGAATGAAAAATTGGGGTCAATTTTGAATTTCAGACATATTACCTGAATAATCTGTGAGAGCTTACTTCACAGGGGTCCTTTACCTTAGTGCCAGACTCCATGCTCTGAAGCAAGGGTGGCCTTCGGTTCAATCAGGCTTCTGAACACTTAGTTATTATAGCTACGTATCTGTGCATATGGGGACAGGCTCAGAGAAATATGGCCCATACACTACACAACTCAAACTTCTGGCTAAAAGTCTGACAGAGCCCACTGTAGTCCTCTGTTGGGCTTTCAAAGCATTTAAAAAACCCAGAAGAGCAGGGACCTGTAGAGATCCAAGATAAGTCAGAAGCTTAACCAGTGGCAGTAATACCCACTTCTTGACTTGGATGACGGCCACCAAAGTGTTTTGTTACACATATACATAAATATAGTAATATATGTACATATATATGTAAATGTATATATACATATATATATGTATATATAAAATTTTTTTCTTCATTAAATTTTTTGCATTCTTCTGTGTATGTCAAAAATTTAAAAATGAAAAATGCTTGCTGCCAGATGGAAAGAATCTCCATCCCTGATTTCTTCTAAAACACCAGAACATGGACCTATGTCCCTAAGTGGTACTGGTGGCTTTAAAAGGAGACCAGCTGTCCTCTCTGAATGAGGCAAATTGGGGAAGATTTTTTTTTCTGTGACAAGACTGATCCTGATTTGATTAAAAATCATTAAAACTCACTGCAACAGGATTTTACAAGCCGTACTTTTTCTTAGGTGCATCTTACATGTAGAAATGTGCATAAACTTTCCAGGGGTCATAGGCTGCAGGGCACAGGTCTGTCTCTAGAGCAGGGCTATTAATTTTCTTCTCATATGCTAGCTACTGGGCACTTAGCTGTAGGGAATGTACCTGAGGAATCTTAAATTATGTTCAGATTTAATCCATTTAACCTAACAGCCCCATGCAGCTCGAGGTCTCTGTATTGGAGAATCCAACACTAAAGCCTGAGTTCTTAGCCATCTGCTTATAGAACTGCTATATTCTAAGCATTTTCTTTTCTTTCCCTTTTTTTTTTTTTTTTGAGACAGGGTCACACTTTGTAGTTCAGGTTGGCCCTGAGCTCACTATGTAGCCCAGGCAAGCCTCAAACTCACAGCAATCCTCCTGTCTCTGCCTCCTGAGTGCTGGGATTACAGGCGTGAGTCACCATGCCCAGCATTGTGGTACGTAGTACTAGGGATCAAACTCAATCAAACTCGGGACCTTGCACTTGCAAGGCAGACGCCGCAACCACTGAGTTAAATCTCGGGCCACTGTTCGAAGCGTTTTCAATACTGGAGGAGATTCAGAATATTAAAACCTAACAATGGCAGATTGACTGTTAAAAAGCAAAGAAACAGGGAGGAGCACAATTTAAGTACAAAGCTAAAGCCCCACAAACTTACAAAAATACCAAGCATGTTCTGAATCCTTTCTTAATTAAGCAAAAGTACTTACAGTGTAGGCATTTTAGTAACATGTGGAAGGGGTGAGGGGAAGACTTCTTTAACAGCAAGACCTTTTCTGTAGCAGATGGCCTTGTGTACAATGGAGAAGACACTCCATGTAATGCTCTGCATAGGCCCACATGCATGAAATCTGTTTCTAGGCAACCATGACCTCTGTTGACTGTACACAAGTTGTACTTGATATTAAGTACTACCAGTTTAATGAAACTCACTCTACCACCCATTCCCCTCTTGCAGTCTGAGAAAAATAGCTTAAAACTTTCATTTTCATTTAGACATCAGAGTCTGTCAGAAGGCAAAATATTTTAATCTTGAGTTCTTCTGAATCCCCTTGCATGACCCTAAGTCAAGGATAAAGAAAATCATACCACTTAAGACTAATGGCTCTCAGTAAAAATGACTCAGTACCAAGTGCCTACTATAAAATAGGTAAAATTTAGAAAAAGATGCTTAAGTTCTTAGAAATAAATAAAACAGGCAGATTGGCAAGAGTATTATACACTAGCCAGTCTGACAGACTGGCAGAATAGTGGGGAAGAAATCTATTTTCTGTTAGTAGGATGGGATGTGCCAGTTGTTTTATAATCTCAAAGATCTAGTTGTGGATCTGCTGAGCAAAGGATGAGGGACAGCAGGGATGAGTAGCATTTGTTCTTCAAAGTGATACCAAATACAAATTCATTCATCAGGAAAGTCAAGAGACTCATCCAAATTTTAACAATCAAACCAGCACAGCATGGTGGCGCATGCCTATAATCCTGGAGGATTATGAAAATTCAGGAGGGCTGGGGCAGGAGGATTGCTTGGAATTCAAGGCCAATTTGTTACACCCGCGAGTTTAAGGACAGCCTGAATTACATACCAAAACCCTGTCTCCAAAACAAACAAATAACAAGCAATCTCCAAAACAAGCAAGCCAACAGTTGGGGTAAGTAATAACAAAATAAACAAACAAAAAGGACCATGGTAGCTTTTGGATGACAGTGTAGGGATGGAATAGTCAATGTTGAGTAGAAGGGTAACTGTACAAATCCACGTCTGCAAGCCCTAAGAGGAATAGAAGGATCCTGTGTGGCAGGGTCATGATAAATCAGGACTCAAGGACTTAACTAATGACTAATGTGTTGAAGATCCTTGAGGTTGTTTCCTGGATTCTCAGGCAACTGATGATCTTTTCTGTTATTGCCACATGACACAGGAGAACAGAATTTTCAGGAGATGGCCAGGTTGAACTTGTCACTCTAGATGTAGCAAAATACACCCTTTAAGGACTCCTAATATTTAGGTCAGTGGCCTGCTTTAAATTTGTGCAAAGCTAGTAGTACAAAACATTTTAAGGCAAAATTTAGGTTTAAGAATGAAAGCTGGATGTGGTCCCAGCTGTAGTCCCAAATGCTGTGATCCCAGCACTCAGAAGCTGAGACAGTAAGATTGCCCAGAGTTGGAAGCCTGGCTAGAATTTGAGATTCTCCTTCCTTACCCTCCCAGAGAGCAGCTGGGATTACATGTGTGTGGCACTATGCTCAATTTTAAAGGGATTTTTAAAAAATAAAAAACTTCAACGATACAGGAAGATAGTACTAAAACCAATTTTTATTTTTTTTTATGAGCCAAAATAGGTTATAAGACAACTTATCTGGGGACTATAAAGTTTGCTGATGTGAAACATTCATTTACTATTTTCATTCCAGCACACCAAAAAACACTGAGCAGACAAAAGATGATTCTGTTACAAGCAGTGATGACAATGAAGATGTAATTTTAGACAGAAGGCTTAAATATAGGTATCTACAGTCAACGGGCAAACAGCCTGCAGGGATGCCAGCATCCATCTCCAGAGAATGGCTCAAATATAAACAGAAGAATACCATTCACGTTGGAAAAGACATTAACTGTGATGTGATTCACAGAGAGCACAAGAAAACGAGAGCCTCATCTCCGAACTGGACAATGAAACAAGATGACAGCTCCTCTTCCTCGGCTTCCTCTACTTCAGATGCATTTTGGGCAGATGACTATGCCAAAGTTAAGAAGGGCAAAGCTCAGCCAGTATCAAAAGTCCACTAGGTAGTGCTTTGCCGGTCTGTGGTCACGTCTCACAAGTAATTTATTTTGAAAACACCCGATTCTTGTTCCTCACCACATACAGGTTTGCAGGAATCCTTACAGAATAAGTAGACCTATCAATTCTCTTCCAGGACTATGTTGAAAAGCTTTAGACTCTCTCCAGTGTGATGGTGAAAGACTTCCCTAATCTCACAGGCCTCACAAATCATCAAATAGAGTAGCAATAAAATAGCGGTATTATTCAGCTCAAGACCTTGAGAATGTGTCTTTTAGAAAATCTGGAACATAAGCCCAATATCTGAATATAATAGATAAATCTAATTTGAGGTAAATATTATATTTTGGTCTTTTTGGTGAAACTTACAATGTATTAGTTATGCTGATGCACATCTATAGTCCTAGCTACTCAGCAGGCAGAGGAAGATCACAAGTTTGAGGCCAACCTGGGCAACTTGGCAAGATCTTGTCTCAAAAGATAAAGACATGAAGAATGTAGCTCAATGATAGATCACCCTTAGGGTTAAAAATGGGGCTGTAATTTGTATTCCTTGCTGCTGGATGGCTTTAACACCAGTGGCATGTACATGACTGTCCCTTTGGGTGGCTTTTTATTGTTAGTAAACAGATTAGATCCATATCTAATCACCAGTAGTACAAGCTGTTGGGACAGTTGTGCATATACCCCAAAGGGTTCAAGCTAACAAGAACTTGTTAAAAAAAGGAAGTCCTCCTTTTACTTTGAATATTGAGCTGATGTAGTTAATTAGACAGGACTGAAACAATAATCATACTTTCTTCTCCTAAAGGAAAAAACTGCCATAGTAAAAAGTAGAATTAAGTACATGAAAATAGGCATCAGGACACAATTCATAAGAAATTTTTCAGAAATAATTTTACAAGGAGAAGAAAGGCTAAAAACCTAACCCCTTAACTATTGTTACATGAAATGAGATATATATTTATATTATATATAAATATATATATTTATATATAAATTTATAAAAAATTTATGTATATAAAATTTATATATATATATATTTTTTTCTCAGATGAGCTTTATTCTTTGACACCCCTGTCCTGGAATGGGGCTGTTGCATCTCACCCAAAAGGAATGTGATGAGTATTTGGGGAATGGAGCTATTGGGAGTGAGTTGTCAATGCAGTGACTCCATCAATCCTCAAGTGCGTGGTCAGGCAGACTGGAGAATGGTCACAACAGACTTGCCTGAGGTCCCCAGAGCATTACAACTCCAAGGTTCAGGAGACGTAGATAATAAGGGAAAAGGCTGTTTTGTATTTCTGTCCATTTTAGGATAGTAGTTTGTTTCACTTTGGTTTCTTTAAAATAACCTAGGAAATAGCTTGTAAATGTTCACAGGTGAGTTGCTGAATTGCTACCTCTAGTGGTTTCCTTTACTGCCATTACTTAATGTGAAATATTAGATCAAAGGTTGAAATGTCTGGAATTCAACCAGATTGACCATTTGCTTATACTTCAGCAATTACCAGTTTTAGAAAACAAATTTAACTAAACAAGCCTCATCATCGGTTAGGTTTGTATGACCTAGTCCTAAGAAAGTCACATTCCATTCCAAAAAACACAATTGTCTAGGGGACAGTTAAAACAAGTTCTTGGCTTGCCTTGAGAGGCTTAACCTTTGAAATGATTATCTTGTATTTGTGCTAAAAACTCAAATGGACATAAGCCTCATTCTCATAAAACTGGAAGAAATAACAACCTGTTATCTAATTTGGGGGTTAGGTTATGAACAAAGGCTGGAGGTCTTCCTCTTCCTTGGTGTTTCATTCCACAAGATGGGTTCTGTGGTGTCCTACAAGGTGTGAATTAAAATGAAAGTCACATCACACTTTCTTGAACTTGTAGGACTTCTCCCCAGTGTGGGTCTTCTTGTGTACAGTGAGGCTTGACCTCTCCCTGAAGGCCTTGTCACTCATGACACATGTAAGGTTTTTCACCGCTGTGGATTCTCTGGTGAATGATAAGGTACAAGTTACATGTGAGGCCTTTCCACACTCAATATACATGTATGGAAGGTCTCCACTATGGACCCTCTGGTGGACAGGAAGGTAAGAAAGCTGATTGAAGTTTCTCCATAATGCAGTTGTACGGTTTCTCCTGTGTGGATGCTCTGCTGTACAGTAAGGTGTGAAAAGCAACTGAAGGCTTTTCCCATGCTGCACTCCTATGGATTCACTGGTGCACAATAAAATTCACACTGGGTGATGGCTCTGTCACAAATGGTTTCTCCCCAGTGTGGATTCTCTAGTGGACAATGTTTGAGCTCTGAGTAAACATTTTCCTGCACTCGTACTCATGTAACATTTTTCAGTAGCATGGACCTTCTGGTGTGCAAGTTGCAAGCTGTAACTGAAGGTTTTCTCACTTTCACAGTACTTGAAAGGTTTATAAGGCATGGATCTTTCAATGTACAGTCAGAAGTGAGTAAAAGCTTTCCCACATTGTGTACATACCATCTCTGCCTGGTGTGGACTCACTGATGCCTATCAAGGTTTGCACTCTGAATGAAGGCCTTTCTGAACTCATGATGTTTGGAGCTTTTCCCATGTGGATTCGCTGATGCAAAAGGTTTGTACTATGACAAGCCCTTGCCACACACACTACACGTAAAACTACACTACTTTTGCCCAGGTAGGGTTGGATTTTTTATTTTTAACACAGCCAGAATCAAGACTGTGTCTTGATTTCTTACAAATCTGGTCTTCTTCGAAGCTTTCTGGTAAATGACAGTTTTTCACTGTTACTTATCTTTTTTTTTTTTTATTCTCTGCCTCTTTAACATGATTCCTTTTTCACAGGCTTCTCCTAACTTAAGCCTGAGGGTCATCCTTCTTGATAGTACGAAGAATTTTTCAGTTTCTTCACACATTTCAGTTTTGGAAATAAGTAACTGGGTTCTTGGTTTTAGCACCTAGTGAGTTGATACCCATGAGTTTCCAGCATCTCACACTCTTGGCCACAGTCCCTGGGAAGGAGTAGTGACCAAAAGTGGCAGCAGCAGAAGCTTCCGGTGTTGCTTTTAAAGCCACTGCCATGTCCCAGAACATGCTGCGGTCCTTGTTCTCCTCTTCTGATTAATCCTGGTTGAGGACTCTCCTTGCTTGTTGGCTGGATGCTTGACTCAATACATTTTTATCTCTACCTCTTCCCCTTTTCACCCTCACTTGACCCCAAGGTGCTAGGTTCATGGCCTCCTTCAATTCTGCAGTCGTTTTCTTGCTCAGCAGGGCAACTCCTAAAGCTGGGGGCTGCCTTAGAAGAGATCAAACCTATTGAACCTATAAGCTTCAAAAATTTCTCCTTGAGTTTCTTCTCAGGATGGGCACTGCCTATGTGTGAGCTGCTGGCTGGTTCTCTAATTTGGTTTTATCTTAGTCACAAATAATAATCTATAAATTTTTATTTTGCTAGCTGCTTAGCTTTAATAATTTCTGGTGTTTCTTAACTGATACAATTGATTTACTCAATTATATGCCTACTTCCTTTAAAGTTTCTACAACAAATGTTTCAGTATGTAATAAATTCTTATTAACTAGGAAAAATTCGAGTGAAACATTTTAGGAGAATGTTTTATTTACTCTAGGTCAGCTGGAATTAATTACCTGCATTTATACTTTAAGATACTTCACCCAGCTGTGAAAAAAGAAATATTATATTAGAGACTTCTGACTTTCACATTTGCTACTCTGGGCCGAGAAAATGTCCAGCTCTTCTGCAATATGTGCTTTAATATTACAACTCATCAACGAAAGGTGTATGTCCCAAATTTCCACTTGCTGCCATTGACTTTTGGCCAGAAACAAACTTCTTTGCAGCCTTTAAATAAAGAAAAGAATACAGAAAGTTAAAAGAAATAGTATGTATCATCAAGTAGATAAACTTGTTTCAAGACCTCATGGTAGAAAGCTTTACACCAGTAATTCTTTAAGTCTCTTGTGAAAATTAACTGAGATGGTTAGTGCTTCATGTGAATATGAATATCTCATCATATGTGTAATCAACTGAGGAAGAGTAATTCTCTAGATAAGAGGGTAGCTGTTTGTGAAAATTTCTTACATTTCTGTCAGTGAGGAAAATCTCACAGACACCGCAACATAGGGCTGGGCCGAGGGATTTCAGGCAGGGCTGTACTGAGCCAATCAAATATGACTGCTAAATTAAAAGACAAACTTTATGTCCTGGTATTTCTTTTTTTTTTTATTTTTTATTTTTTTATTTTTTTTTTGAGACAGGGTCTCGCTTTGTAGTTCAGGCTGGCTCTGAGCTCACTATGTAGCCCAGGCAAGCCTCGAACTCAGCAATCCTCCTGTCTCTGCCTCCCGAGTGCTGGGATTACAGGCGTGAGCCACCACGCCCGGCTGTCCTGGTATTTCTTATGCCACTATTTCAAATTCAAAGACTAGTGGTTTAAGTTAAGTGTAAAACCACAAGGCAGGTCTCTGTAAAGTGAGAACCTCCAAAATATTTCAGACCAGCTCTTTCTAAGGAGATATGGTGACAGAGGCAGCTAGATGGGGACTGGTATAATCACAATAAGATGAAGATAGCCATTTAGAAGAGTATGTGCTGATGAACTCAGGGTCCAATGGAAGTCAGGACTTTTAAAATAGTCTTGTCTCTTTTTTCTGTCTTATTATTTTTATACAATAACAAGAAGATGGTTGAGACATCTATAGTAGAAAAGGAGTTGG
This sequence comes from Thryonomys swinderianus, assembly GCA_004025085.1. NCBI lineage: Eukaryota > Metazoa > Chordata > Mammalia > Rodentia > Thryonomyidae > Thryonomys > Thryonomys swinderianus. The sequence goes on along the minus strand of PVIC010009235.1, from coordinate 5,696 downwards.
CATGTTAATGCAGACAAGACTTGGAAAACACAATGACTCTAGATATACTCTGTAGTTTACTGGCTTATTAGGCATAGTAGGAAATACTAGAAATATAAGACATATTCCTAGCTCTCACAACTCAGTCTTATAAGGAATAGTCATAGATGGGCTTGGTGGGGGAGTACCACAAGCTAGAGAATGTCTTAAGTTAACCAAAGTAAAGAAAATCTTGAGACACTAGATGGTGAAGGACTGGTAGACAAATTTACTTCTTGGGGATGAATGCGGAAAACCAATCAACTCCAATTTAGATCAAATAATAAAAAATTGTCAGGGCTGGGAATCTAGCTCAAGTGGTACCACACCAACCTTGGATGCACAAAGGCCTGAGTTCGATCCACAGTACCGCCAAAAAACAAAAAAAAAAAGTCAGTATTTGACTCTTCTTGACCTCCAAGAATTGAAAGTGGTCTAACCTAATGGTGATTTATGTGAATGAGGAAGATTTATACACACAACCAGACAAGGAAGCTATCTGTAATATGTTCGTAATAAACCCTCCTGTCTTCACAATAGGAATACAGGGACCAATCAATAAGAGAAAACCATATTCAGCCCAAGGCAGCTTATGTATTCTTTATGAAACTGAATCATTAAAGTTCTCTAATGTTAAAGTGTAGGATTTCATTTGCTTACATTTACGATATCAGCATCTGCCACTGAGTCAATCTGCTGAAGGACTGTGGATGGTGGCACATAAGAACCAGCAACCAGAGCTTGGGACCCAACTTCATCCAGGAAACCCTCAGAAGACTCCACTGACATTAGGTATCCAGCTTTTAGCTTGTTTCTGTCCGACAAAAGGCAGGAATCAGTTTTATGGAGCAAGGCAATTTAGAAGTATGTACCTCAAACTCTGCAACATGTTCTTGGTCAACAGGTAGGTTAATAGCTGAAGGCCTCCATTCTATTTCTTTAGCTCACAAAGGCTTATTAATTACATTAGTATTTGGAAAGACATCAATACAAAGCTGAACTAAAATTTCAACAGATTACATTTTTTTTTTTTTTGAGACAAGTGTCGCACTTTGTAGTTCAGGCTGGCCCTGAGCTCACTATGTAGCCCAGGCAAGCCTTGAACTCAGCAATCCTCCTGTCTCTGCCTCCCGAGTGCTGGGACCACAGACATGAGCCACCACGCCCGGCACTGTGGCATGTGGTGTTGATTGCTGGTGGGTGTGAGTCATCATGTCCTGCATTCTATGTGGTCACTGGGATCGAACTCAGGACCTTGCGCTTGCGAGGCAGGCGCCGGAACCACTGAGCTTAATCTCCACCCCCTCAACAGAATACATTTTGATTTTGGGCCAGAACTTAGATCTAGATAAAACTGTTTTAATATGAAGTAACTCCATTAGCCTTGTTATATACTTCCAGTGATAACTTCAGACACTTCTGCTAAATAAAGATAACTACTCATGTGGGGTCTTATGGTGCTTATGGTACCACTTGGCAGAATGCTGTGGGCTCATATACCAGCAATTATTACTTCTACAGTAGGATTTGTTTCAGCAAGGATAAGATGAAGGAGAAGGCAGGTGGAAAAGGCTCTTGTAAACTTCAGGAGCTTAAATACTATGGGCACAAAAGAATCAATTTGAGGGCCGGAGATTTACCTCAGTGGTTCTGGCACCTGCCTTGCAAGCGCAAGGTCCTGAGTTTGATCCCAGCAACCACATAGAATGCTGGGCGTGGTGACTCACGCCCACCAAGCATCAATACCACATATCCCAGTGCCGGGCGTGGTGGCTCACGCCTGTAATCCCAGCACTTGGGAGGCAGAGACAGGAGGATTGCTGAGTTCAAGGCTTGCCTGGGCTACATAGTGAGCTCAGGGCCAGCCTGAACTACAAAGTGAGACCCTGTCTCAAAAAAAATAAAAAGAATCAATTTGAAATAGAGCATGATGAACCCAATTCATAATTCTCTTGGAAAGCAACTATTATTTCTTATAAATTTATAGGTATGTGCCACTACACCTGCCAAGGCACTAAATTTTTAAGACTAACCTCCCATTATCATTCTTTGGCATTCTATAACAAGACTTCCATTAAATATTATTACAACTTAATACAGCAATTTTAGTTTGATTAAAAAAGGACTTTACCTACAATAAACCTTACTAAGAGGTTATTAATGTTTATCCCTTCAACAATGACATACCACTTTCTCTTTCACTATAGGAAGACTAAGAACTTTATAAGGAAAAATTATCAACTTTATCAGAATGGCAGAAATCAAATATAACTTGAAATTAGTTAACTAAAATCTCATTTTCTACATATTGCCATACCATTAAAACTCCACCATCCTTCTGGGAATGGTGGTGTACACCTGTAATCTCAGCACTCAGGAGGCTGAGGCAGGAGGATCACACCAAGTTTAAGGCCAGTCTGGGCTATTTAGTGAGTTTAAGGGCAGCCTGATCTACAAAACAAAAAAGTAAAAAAAATAAAATAAACACCCTAACCTATACCACACTTTGTTAAGTACTTCTAGAATTTCTACACTTGATCTTAGCCAAAAGGTCTAGAAGTGAGGTAAATTTCCTTAGATTTGAGACTTAGATTTTTGTTAAGTGAATCCAGTGTTTCATTTATTCTCATACTTCTTTTTGCTGTTATTTCTGGGATAAGCACGTAGAACTGTATCCTATCTTAGTTCCACGCACACAATTCATACATTGTGTTATACTTATTCAAGATAAGAAGTTTTAGGGCTGGGGATGTAGCTCATTATGACTCTAGGTTCAAGGTGGTTGAGAGAGAGAGGGTGAGACAGAGAGGCAGACATGCAATTTTACAGTGTGTTTAGCATTAACAAAACTAGCAATAGAAATGGGAAGTAAAAGTTGTTCCACACTTGATTATAATTTCTGTCTCTCTTTTTTTTTTTTTTTGCTTTTGAGACAGGGTCTCGCTTTGTAGTTCAGGCTGGCCCTGAGCTCACTATGGTGCCCAGGCAAGCCACCGCGAACTCAGCAATCCTCCTGTCTCTGCCTCCCAAGTGCTGGGATTACAGGCGTGAGCCACCACGTCCGGCATTGTGGTATGCAGTGTTGATTGTTGGTGGGCATTATCTCCACGCCCAGCATTATATGTGGTTACCGGGGATCGAACTCAGGACCTTGCGCTTGCGAGGCAGGCGCCGGAACCACTGAGCTAACCCTCCGGCCCTCTGTCTCATTTTTGTGTGAGCAATTATAAATGATCAGAGACCAAATGAATTACAGGGTTCACATCTTGAGTTGTTGTTAAGTAGATGGACTCAACCTTAAATAATCTTACATTGCTGTATGAAAATGCAGTTTGTTTTCCAAAACTGCCCAAAGTCTGTCTCTTTTCGTGAAAGGAAAATCCCTTAAGTGCAAATGAATTGGGAGAGGGGTGTTCTTAGCACTTATAGTCTGTACGACGAGAACTTAAAAATTACCAAATAGTGACAAGTCTCTTTGTCTTAAGGGGGAATAAATATATTTATCAGGTATCTTATGGAAACCCAGTTGGGCATCTACACCAAGATTCATTTATAACCTGGTATACAGTTATTCTCTGATACTGGTTCTGGGACCTCCATGGATATTAAAATCTGCAGATGCTCAAGCCTGTTATATAAAATGGCATAGTGCTTGTATATAATCTATGCATAAACTCCTATGTACCCTAGATTATTACTAATAATACCTAATGCAATGTGACTGCTATGTAGACATTTGGTATACTGTATTGTTTGAATGATAAGAAAAAAGCCTGTACATGTGCAGCAAAGAAGCAATTTTTCCCCCAAATATTTTATCTATGTTTGACTGAATCCAGAGACAGAATTTTGGGATAAGAAGGGCAAACTGTAATATAAAATACATTTTGTAAGCCCAAAGATAGTTTTTATAGCCTATTATTTTTAACTGTAGAAAATGAGCAGCATTTTTGCTGTATTTTTTTTGACACACTAAGTAACATTGTTTAGACAAGTCTTTAGTAACCTGAATAAAAAGAAACAGAAATCATAGGTGCTGGACATAGTGGTGTAAGCCTGTAACCCTAGCACTCGGGGAGATTGAGGTGGGAGCATCCCATAAATTTATACCCAGCTTGGGTAACTTAGCAGGGTCCCATTTCAGAAACAAACAAACAAACAAATGGGCTAGAGATGGATGAAGGCCTTAAATACAATCCTTAGTACATCCAGAAAAAGGGTAGTGGGGGCATATCACTGAGATGAAATCAATGATCTTTTTTGGGGGAAATTTTCAAATTTCTACAATAAAAATGTTATTTTAAAACGTGTATATGGTCATATACAATATTAACAATTACACTCTAAGTGGTAGGATGTGTAGGTATTTTCATTTACGTATCTATTTGCTTATTTCTTTTGGTAGGGGATTGAACCCAGGCCCTCATGCATATGAGATAAGAGCTCTACCCTGAGTCAGACCTACCAGCTCTTCTCTTCCTTTACCTTTTAATACTTTTTCGTACAAAAAATCCTTATGTGTAACCACAGTGCACAACCAGAAAAACTACAGATTTCAAATAAATAAAACACAAAGCATAGTATGAAAACTTACTTGGCGGCCTGGACATCTGCACTGGAAAGGTTTCCTTGAGCAATTGTTTTTATTTGGTTATAGGCAGCCTTGATGACCTGAGAAACACAAATGAAAACTGATCAGCTTTGCCAGTACCACAGTCTCCTGAGGCAACCAAACGCTCCTCTACTGGGCAAAAATACAGATGGAAAGTTAAAGTTAAAGACGCACAGCAATGTCTATTTGGAATTCTGTAGAAGCTATATATCTGTTAAGCAGCTGTTTGTACAACTGACAGTATCCAAGTAGCCAACCTTTTTATAAAACTTAAGTGGCAGAGGGTAGAAGATGGCTGCAGAAGATGGCTCTCCTTCAAGAAGAGCAGACATATAGATGTTTTTGCCTATTAAGAATAAGCATTCTTAAAACTTTTCCATACTCTTCCAGTGTCACACAATTAATACTACTACCTGTTACTATTCACTGAGAAAACAGTAATCCATACACAGCCAATTTGTAAGGCTTATTTTGTTCACACCTAGAAAACCAGAGTTAAGACGGAATCAAGTTGCAATGATGCGAATACTTGGAAAACAGGTGGTGAATGAGTAAATTAATAAACCTGGCCCATAATCTTCACCATCTTCATGCTGGAACCATTTGGGTTTAGTATTTATAGTTTCCCGGATCACCTCAATTCTAGAACATATTTCCCTGCCATGTTAACTACCCATTTCCATAACCACACCTGTCCTAACTCTGAAATTCTAACTACCAACTCTAAAACACATCTGGTCTCTGTTCTTTTCTTACTCTGCTACTTTATCAACATCTCTACTTCCCTGATTTGTTCATTGTCTCTCAATCTATAAGGCCCCTCCTTGGTCTCTGTTCTCTGTCTGGCCTATCCTATAAACTATCCCTTTAGTCACTTTTGCCAATACTCCTTACTCCCTTGCTATCTTTCTTCTACTTTTAACCTGCTCAGGATTTTTGCAGGATTCTGACCTGAGATAATCTTAGTGCCTGCCTCACCTGTGGTTCTATTAAGGTATTACACGTTAATGAATTAAAATTACTATACTGGCCTACAGCGAATTTATGGCCATTCACTTCAAGGAGA
>PVIC010009234.1:13421-46202 GCA_004025085.1 Thryonomys swinderianus | reverse complement strand
AAAAAAAAAAAAAAAAAAAAAAAACCTCAAAGTATTTGTCTCCTTTTACTAGCAGTACAATCGCAGACAGATCTTGGGGGAATATGGATTTACTCCAAAAGTTCACATAGCTGCTTACCGAAAGGTAACTGGCTGTGAATGCAGTGTGTTCTATTATGATCACGGCGCAGGTTAGAGATCTCCGGGGACCTGCAGCAGGCCCTCCTCACTGCATTCCGCACTCCCACTCTGCAGGGTCAGCAGGAATCACAGGAGTCTTATTAAAAGGAGACATAGCCTATAGGTACAAGATACGAACACGCAGTTCAGAAAAATAAATTGGACCAAATATGATCTAAAAAAAAAGACTAAGGAGAAATGTTCAGCATTCTAAATATTCAAAACTTGAAAAATCAGACAGTAACAATAGTGATGATGTCATTTCTCTCACCAAAAAATTCATTATCTTAGGACTATATTACTGTAAAGTGAGTCTTACATGCTTCATACCCCGTTGGAATAAACTGGAAAGCACATTACAAAAGATGTACAGGTTTGCCTAGCCACTGACTCCACGCCTTCGCCTCCTTGACTCTACCCGAGGAAATTATCAGACATGAACACTGCGGCTTAGTCATAAGAATGTTTCTTTAACGTCACTCTAACAACAAACAATATGAACACTCCGGATGCTCATCATGAACAACTGTCATAAGTAACAGCCCAGATAAACACCTTTAGAAGATTGACTATATGAAACTGTTGATATTTTTAAGAAAAATTTAATTCACCCACAAATTTATTGAAACCTGGACATCTTAGCAAGTATGTATGAGTGAGGGAGGTGACTCATGTACACTTGGATGGAAAGCATGTATTTTTCTGAAAGTCTTCATTTCTACTTGAAATACATCTTTTGACTAACACATCTCCCTCTATCATGTCTTTGCTCCATTACCAGCTGGGACTCTGCCCTGGCTCTCGCTCTGCGATTTGTGCGATGCAGCAGATTCCAGGCACTCACAGCCATTAAGTACTCGAAATGAGGCTGCTGGTGTAAAACACAATTCTGATTTTTGAATATTTAGTACACATAATTATTTTTATTGAAAGTACAGTATTTTAAAATAAGATTTAAAAAATGTTAACGTGATTGAAAAGTAACAAGAAAAGTATCAAAAGCATTATTGACAGTTTATAAATATCACCATAATTATTTAGATTTAAAATTATTTTAACAAGATAGATCAGTTGTAAGAATAGGGAAAGGGTATTCCAGATGTTTTCTTCTACTAGTTGATTTAATAGGGACATGTTTTTTTTTTTTTTTTTTGAGACAGGGTCTCGCTTTGTAGTTCAGGCTGGCCCTGAGCTCACTATGGTGCCCAGGCAAGCCTGGAACTCAGCAATCCTCCTGCCTCTGCCTCCCGAGTGCTGGGATTACAGGCATGAGCCTCCACGCCTGGCAACTAAAAAATTTTTTAAAAATGTTAGAAATGTCTGTTCAATCACTTGAACATTTATAATTGGGCATTGTGATTTCATGTTGCTTTCTGAGTTCATTGTATTTCCTCATACTAATCCAGTCAGTTTTTGCCTTGTTGTACAGAAACTTTTTAATACTGTAAAATCTTATTTGTTGAATCTTTCTATTATTCCCTGTGCTACTAGAGTCCTATTCAGAAAGTTTCTGTCTGTGTGTATGGCTCCAAGTGTCTCTATGTTTTCAAAGTTTCGGGGTCTTAGACTGAGATCTTTGGTCCCTTGTGAAGTGACTTTTAAATAAATGAGCTAGAGAAATCTAGTTTCACTCTTCTACAAGTAGCTATCCAGTTTTCCCGGCACTGCTGGTTAAAAAGGCTGTCTTTTCTCCAAAATATATTTGTGGCTCCTATGTCTAAAATCAGATGTTATAGTCACATGGGTTTGGGTCTATGTTCTCTGTTCTGCTCCACTGGTCTAGATACCTATTTTTGTACCATTTTTGGCTTATTATTAGTTTTGAAGTGTAATTTTAACTTAATATTGATTTGGCTGTTCTGGGTCTTTTCTGTTCACGTATGAATATTAGAATTACTTTTGTTTAGCTCTGTGAAGAATGTCACTGGTATTTTGATAAAGATTGCACTAAGTCCCCAGAATGCTTTAGATACTATGGCCAGACTATAGGAAAACATTAATTTTGCTAATCCATGAATGTGGGGGAGTCTTTTATCTTCTTTGTGATATAGTTTTATGTAAAATATATCGTTACAGGACCTGAGATTTAACTCAGTGGTTCCAGCGCCTGCCTAACAAGTGCAAGGTCCCTGGTTTAATCCCCAGTAACCACATACAACAATATTGGGTGTGGTACCTCACGCCCCCCAGCAATCATCAGTACCACATACTACAATGCCGGGCATGGTGGCTCATGCCTGTCATCCCAGCATCTGTCCCTATGGTCCCCACAACTCCTGGACAGATATGTCTGTTACATGTCATCAAGGCTTAGCAAGGAGTTTTTCTCATAACATACCCAGCTCCCTTCTTCCTGCATGATATGGAAACACATTTAGACATTTTGTATTCTGTGTAGATGTTTTTGTTTCTCTATTCCTATTTAAATATCTATCAACAGAAATGTATACATCGGTTAATTCTGTACTGTCTGGCACCAACGTGCTTTGAACTGCAGTAGACTTAAGGGTGAATAATGGAGAATTTCAGCAAGAAGAATGAATGATAGTACAAGCTCCGATTCATGGACAGACATACAGGCAAGTAAATCATAATGCACTGCAATATGTCAAACAATGAAGAAATATATAATAAACAGAGCTAATAGGAAGAATAAAACTTACATATAAGGCCCAATGAAAGCTTTACAGAGAAGATTCTAACCCTATGGACAGTTAAATATCAAATTTTTCTCTGGGTAGGTATAAATGTCCACAGGTTTGGCATCCCACATAAAGAAATCAGCATATGGTAAGGTACAGAGAAATGTACCAGTGTATGTTCAGAGAGCTACAGAAAATTCTGATGGCTGAATGTTAAAAATCTATAAGGCCCATAGGTCGATGGAGATCAGGGCATGAATAGCTATTAAGCCATGAGCATCCATCATTGTTGGCTCCCTACCCAACAGCAATTTACATCCACCATATCCTCAATGCGTCCAGCTGCAAAGTTGAGTCATGGTAGGACTATGCCAAACTGAGAAATTCCATCCTCTTTTGCCAACCATTGTTCTGTGGATTTGCATATGACTCAACTTGATGGATGGACTATAAAAGGATACTGCAAACCCAGAGAACCAGGACACACATACAGCAGATATTAACTGAAAGCCTTGATGGCATTGACCCAATCTAAATTTAGCTACTTTCTTTCCCACTTAAAGAATATATGAAATACCACAATTTTAGGTCATGCTAATGAAGTAATCCAATACTTGTAGCCACAAGGAACTTGGCCAATGTATCATACGAAGGTGCTAATCTTATGGCAAGAACCGATTAAACAATAATAGAGAAAAAAATCAGGGAATCATTCAAATGGCTTTACAGAGAAAGTTGGCTTCAACAAAGTAGCCATAAAAGTAGTCTTTGTAGTGCTATGTGACATACAAAAGAATAAAATATTAAATTATCTGAAAAGTAAATGAAGCACAGGTAGGAACCAAAAAAGTTATTTCCAAATGAATAAGTATATTAGCAAAGTGAAAGATCCACATAGAGGTGTGTTGAGAAAATGGAATTGGATAAGTAGAGGAATTACTGACATGAGACTTTAAAGCAGTAATTTAGGGGACAGAAGCACAACTCAGGTGTGTCTGACTTCAGAACCCATACTCCTGCCTTCCAGGGTAGACTGAAGCTAATACACAAAGAAGACATGAAGACCCATCATACAGACATGATGACCCAGGTTTTGGCTGATGACTAAATTCATTGTTCTAAACTAAAACTGATCACTTTCATCTTAGTTCCTGACAGGAATCCGTATTTTCCTGCTCTGCATGTTGTAGCCACGTGCGTATTAACTGTATCTGTGTCTGCTTAAAGCCCTTCAGATTATTTTCATTATTCTCAGATTAAAAACAAAACAATTTGATGTGGCCTCACAGGCCTGAAAGCTGAGACCATCACCTCCAGCTTTTCTCACTTACATTTGACTACTGTTCTACTTTGATTCCATCTTTCACACACTCTACCCCCCTCCTTACAATTGTTGCCCATAGGTTTTTGTCCTTATTTTTAGCTACCTTTCAGAGTTTTCCTCGTTAATCTTTAGGCTTTTTCCTCGTTAATCTTTTCTCGTTAATTTAGTCATTTTCCTCGTTAATCTTTAGTCTTTCATTATATTCTTCTCACAAGAGTGAAGAACAAGTTGCTCCAGAAAGCTTTGTGAAACTGTAACAAATAAACTTGACCTTTCCTGTCTGTGAGTTCCATATTTGTGTTTTCAAGAAACTATGAATCAAAAATACTTGAAGGAAATGCATTGGTATTGAACATGCACTATAGTTTTTCTGGTCACTATTTGTTAAACCATATAGTATACCAACCATTAATATAACACTTATATGGTGTTAGTTATTACCAACAAGAATAAAGTACATATGAGGATGAGTTGCATATATGCAAATACTAAGTCATTTTACCTAAGAAACTCGAGAATCCCTTTGGATTGGGGATTTGAGGGGTTCCTTGCCCAACCCCACACAGAAATCAAAGAAAACTGCATCACAAACACCTATGAAATATCAGTGAAAATAAAGCCAAACACTCATTTTGAGCCTCTGGATCAGTAGGGAAATTCTGCTGAGCAAGGAGGAGGTAAGAGAGGCACATTCATGTGTCTGTGATCTGCTGTGGTCAGCTGTTAGTAAATACGTAATGTTGCTGATAGTCTCTAGTTCATATGTACAGGGTCTTCACACCACTGGGCTGAGTCAATATGACTCCATGAATCATTCAGCCAATGGAGGAGGCCACGCATGTATTACTGATGAGGACGACACAGGTGACAGCCTAACTCAGAATAGTCACAATGTCATTTCTGACATTTTCTTTCAACTAAAGATATGAGACCAGCACAGATTGAAAATGTAGGCAAATAAGTTTTGCCCTTAGATGGGAAGAGGTGTAAGGACACAAGCACAATATAGGAAATGGAAGGAAGCTACATCTTGCAAATGTATCCTCTACTCTTCTATGGAATGCACTATGCATTTAACTTTTAAAACATTTACTGAAATTTTCATTTTACATTTTTTTTTTTGAGACAGAGTCTCGCTTTGTAGTTCAGGCTGGTCCTGAGCTCACTATGTAACCCAGGCAAGCCTCAAACTCAGCAATCCTCCTGCCTCTGCCTCCCGAGTGCTGGGATTACAGGTGTGAGCCACCACGCCCGGCATTGTGGGGTGTGGTACTGATTGCTGGTGGACATGAGTCACCACGCCCAATATCATATCATTGACTGTGGTTACCAGGATCCAACCAGGGACATTGTGCTTGCTAGGCAGGCGGTAGAACCACTGAGCTAAATCTCTGGCCCTCATTTTACATTTTTAATTCACTCTTTGCTCAATGCCTACTTACTTCCCTAACCCCTCTAATTTAAGTTATAAGTTCCACCAAGGCAAATACTGCTTCACACACAGAAATTGGTTCGTAATTATTTATTGTTTGCATGCATGAGTGAGAAACAAATGAGTTGTTCTCTTTGGCGGTGGGTGTGGAGAGTTCTGCTGGGCCCAAGGCCTAGTTACTTCAAGGATTCTTCACCAAGGGTTACATTACTCACAGACCAAGAAACACTGAGCATCGCCCAGATTTTCCCCAACTTTCAGGAGAGTGGAGGTGCTCAAGGTTTCCCTAGCGTGTTGTCAAGTAGCAAAACATATACTTCTATTAAAGAAATAAACAATAATGCAGGCAAAAACAGAAATAGCTTTTACAGGGCTCAGTGATTCCTCTGTGTGATCATTAATAAATGCATAAGCTACACTTATTATGCTGATAAAATAATTAGTATGCTCACTTTATTTTTGGTTAGCCACAAGTAGTATAACTATTTGATTAACTGATATATCCATTTTAGCTTTTACAATAAAATGTAGAACCTGCTAAATTGCACTGTGAATTGGTTCAATGAAAGACTACTGTAATAAAAAACACTTGTAATAAAATAAATGCCTTTTTTTAAAAATTGTATTTTTCTTGCATTTTAAAAAACAGCTTTGTGATTAATGGATAAGCTTTCTTTTAGAAGCTGTGAAATTACAGTAGTTTTCACAAAGAATATAAAAAAACAGGATTTTTAAAAATAACAAAAGGTTTTAGGTATTTTTTAAAATAGTGATTTTCTACCCTTGAAAAAGCGTTTATCTTTATCATTCATCAATTATAGGTTGTACAAAATATGTAACATTCCACTGAACAATATTTATGACTTTTTATTCTAGCTGAATGTTCTTTGTTATAATTTTTCATTTTCTAAAGTAGTCACATTTTTTTAAACTTGAAAATCTACTCAGTGGAAATTGTTAAATAAAGCAATGCTACAATTAAACTAGCTTTAAAAAGTTGAAAACACCTGAGAAACATACAAAGTTCTGAGTGCTCAGATGGAAAAACCCTTTTGACATGCATATTTTATTTCCCCTTTTAAAAACTATGGCCTTTGCTGTATATGAATCCATATTCTGTTCTTTTAACTTTTCAACTATTCTATTGTGCTATATTACAAGGTGCAATCATGTTCTAAATGGAAATGAAAGGTTTTTTTTTTTTAAAGAAAGTATAGACAGTTTACTTGCCCTTCAGATACTTAATAAATTTGGGCAGTCAGTGCTTTGCGTCAAAAGCTTGTAAAAGTGATTGTGTGGAAAGCCCTTTGTGAAGCCCAGAGTGGAATGTCAATAACCGAATAGCTCGCCCCTCCACTTTAAGAAATGGAATTCATTTGTGGGATAAGATTCAAAACTTAGGCGAAACAAAAACTCAAGCTGAAAGCACTTATTAGTGTAAATATGAAATAGGATGTTCAAATATTGAATATTCTCAGTCTGAAATAAGTACTCTTGGAAAATAGTGTTAACAACTTAACGCAAATTTTAACTTCTCTCTGGAATATTAGGATAGAAACCAGTCTAATAATTAGAAGGTTTTTCAAGTCCATCTCGGGACTGCCATAAATTTGATGATGGGCTATAATTTTGTGTGGGAGGGGAGATGTGTGGAGAGGTAGTTCGGAATTTGAGAAAATTGTTTCACACTCTAACTCTGGTATTTCTTACTTGTGCAATTTAAATTTTTAAAACATTGTTTTATGCCTCAAATTTTAAATTCCACATATGTAATTTAGTCATAATTATAGATTTTCATAATTATAGATTTTCATAAACTGAAACAATGAGGTAATTTGATGTTTGGCACAGTGATTGACACACAAAAAGAATTAAGATAGTTAGCTAATTTGCTGTGAGAACTCTGACAGTAATAATACATCAGTTGTCCCTTTTAAGTGCCAGGTACTATGTTATATACTCTGCTCAGAATTTTAGGTATGTATTTGACCCTATAAAGTACATAATAATGTTTATATAATAGAACTAAAAATTGGGATACAAAGCAATTATCCCAGGATAAAAAAGTGATGATTCAGGACCAGAGATTTAGCTCAGTGGTTCCAGCACCTGCCTAGCAATGTCCCTGGTTTGATCCCCGGCAACCACATATGACAATACCACAACCAACAATCAGTACCACAAACCACAGTGCCAGGTGTGGTGGCTCACATATGTAATCCCAGCCCTCGGAGGCAGACGCAGGAGGATTGCTGAGTTCGAAGCTTGCCTGGGCTACACAGGGAGCTCAGAGCCAGCTTGAACTACAAAACGAGACCCTGTTTCAAAAAAAAAAAAAAAAAAAAGTGATGATTCAACACCATGTAACTGACGCATATATATTTTAGTTTTTATGTTGATCCCTAAGTCACTTAATGGGTATACTACAGAATTAACTTCAAAACCGGCTGATTCATTTCTGGGTAAGATGGACTAAACAAATATCCAACTAATGCTATGAAAGAAATAGCCAACAGTGCCAGTTTTGAATCAAATTCCCTACTGTCTCACATCCAGGTCAACTTTTCCTTTTTATGAGTGTGATCAAAGAAAAAAATATTATTAATCTTTTCCCCTGTCATCTGTTATCACAGGAATAATTTATGTGACAAATAGATACGAGTCCTCACGAGTGACAGCTTCTGTCATTGTGTCAATCAACAAGCACCTCGCTATTCCTGCCCGTGCAGCAGTATCCTTCACTTCTATCAGGTAGAAGGTAGTCAGTAAACACCATGGAACTCCCATCTTGGGACCTGTGCCCCTGACAAATGGCCCTGCCATTTAAAAATTAATCAACTTAAATGGCAGGAAAAATACATCTTGGTTTTTGCCCATGTGTATTTGATGCTAGTGTTTTCAAAAACTATAAACTTTGACAAATGATAATAATATTAGTATCAAGTAATATCTTCATCATCAATTAAAGTCAAGAATATTATATATCACTTTCTAGTCACTGTATTTATCTCAAAATATTACACTACTAATTTATTGCATTAGTCATATATGGCACATGAAACTTAAAGTTATATAACTACATTTAATTATAATTTTTATAATACTGTGTATTTCTTATATTTATTTGAAAGTGTTATTGTTAAAAACAAACTTTAGATTGGCAAACACAATCAGCAGAAGAAAAGAAAAGAAAAGAGGAAAGAAGGAAGAAAAAGAAGGAAGGAAGAAGGAAAGAGGAGAAATGATGAAAAATTGGAATGATCAGTTATGGATCTTACTCTAGGTAACAAAGAAATTTTACCTTTGTGTGCAACCATTATAAGTTAAATAATAACCCTGAACTTTAGCAATTAGAAGTGATATTATCAAGTTATAATGGAGATAAAGCAATTACATTTTTTATCTTTTGCTAAAGCACATTACATGTGAAATTTTGAACTCGAAACAAATCCATTTTCTTGAGAAAACTTCGAAGTGGTCTGCTGATTGCTCTTCCTTGTATTTGTCTCTGCCCAGAGTAAGCCAAAAGTGCCACTTACGATTTTCAGTCAGAAGAGGAAGAATTATATTGAATTGTGAATCCTTACTATCTTTTCACTTTTCCATTTCCCTAAAGATAAACCATTTTTTCTTCGGGCATTGGCTTTGTTGTGGTGTACTTCATAATGCTGAAAACTAAATCAATATTTACAAGGGCCATAGTGCTGGGGAGGAAGCACTAGAAAGGAAAAGAAAAGGAAAATATCAAAACTGAAACAGTTGGCATGAGAAGAGCATTTTAAGAGACAGAATAAAAAAGCTGGAAATACTACTGGGCTGTGTGGAATTTGGGGAAGAAATGTGTGAAAATAAGTTTTGAGAGAATTCTGTTGTCTGTAGACAAATGTTGTCCCCTTTGGCTATCTAAGATAAGTACAAATCAATATTGATTTTCTTTTGAAACTACCTTCACAGAGTCCAGGTAAGCTTAAGACAAAAACTGAAAGAGCTAGTTTCATTCATTCTACTTAAAGGTTTCTGCAAACCGTGTGTGTGTGTGTGTGTGTGTGTGTGTGTGTGTGTACATTCCAGCATTTAAAACTTTTGTGGACTAGACCTGTCATCTCACCAAATTCACTTTTCACTTCCGTTCTCAGAATTCTCTCATTTTTCTTCTCTGCTTCTTCAGCTCCTTCCCTGCCAGCTCTATCGTATCTTATTAATATGCAAAATGCCATGTTTAAAATTTAACTTTATTTCTCTGAAGCTAATTTCTCTTTCCAAATTACCAGCTCTGTGCAGACTATCGGTTATAACAGCCTTGAATCTCTCAAAATCAACATCTCAGGACCCGTTTCTCTTTTCATTCTCATGTCCTCACCTCCGTCCAAATCATTATTAAAAACTAACACTGAGCACAGGTGTAGTAGATATTGACAGAAGTATCGGGGATGCTGTGGTAAAAAGATACATAGGCTTCTAGGTCATACTTAACCAAACACAGCAAGGTTTCTCTGGGAAATCTCTCTTGTTCCACCCCATACCATGAATTCACAGTATCATCTATCTCTGCCTTGGCAATGGTTATTGTCTAACACCTAGACTCAAAAGCCACACCCCCCCTTCTCACCAAGCTTTATAAACTCGACAGTTTCTTCTATGTTTTAATTTTCTATTCTTCGCCCAAACCACTGAATACCTCATTAGCTACAGTATAAAACTCAAGTTTTCTTCCCTGGCATTCAGACATCTTAAAGTTCAGTTCTGACATGGTTGATTGATTTCATCTTTTTCAGGTATACATTGCCATACAGTCTCAATAAGACTTATGACACTATTTTTTGTCACATATTGTTCGGGTGTTTTTTATATTTACATGTATGTAAATGCAAATTTACTATCTAAAAACCATTGTACATCCCACGTTTATGGAATGCTGTCCAATTCATAAGATACATCCACATTCATTTTCTCATTATCTCTGATACTCATAGGACTCTGGCGAGAATGGCTGGTTTAGGTCAACTTACAGATGAGCACATTAAATCAATATATGATTATGAATGCAATAATGAATGAAGAGAAAATTTTGAGTCCTACTTTTCTCAAGCTTTTTCCACTCCGGCATGTATTACACAGGTAGAACATGATGGTTACAATATAGCAACTTAACAAATGGCGAGCGCACACTTGTAGAGGAAATTCACAGTACTTTCTCCCTGGAGCTGCTAACTTGATCGAATGAGGATTCTATGGGACACAAACGTTCTGTTGTGGAATTCACTCTTCCTCCTTGAAAAGCACACTGCCCCTTAGCTTTCGTTTCATCTTTTTCTCCTTGCTTAAGTGAAAAACTATTGTTGATTTTACACGCTCAGACTCCTTTTAATTTTTAGATTGATGTGGATCATGTAGACTTGCCAAATTCAGGCTATATATTTGGACTCAAAGTGAACTCTTGAGAGTTCTTCCAACACTTGATGTCAACTGGAATATGATGAAATCCTGTATGAAATGAATGGTTTATAAAAACATTACAGCTCTGCCACGGCAGCAGGGAACATGGAAAAGTCTTTTTTTAAAGACAGAAAGAAAGAAGAGAAATTGCTCTGGGTATACAACGAAAAATTGGTGCTTATGTTCTCTTCTAGCTGAAAGATACAACTATATAGTCAGGAAAAAAAGTCCGGTTTTTAACAAGTATACTTATTTAGACTTTCAGTATATAATGGAAATGGCTACATTTTTTTCAAAATCGCACACAGAATGAATTTCCCTCAACTGAAGTTTCACATAGAAACTCACTCGCTTTGAACCTACATTTACCATGTTTGATTAAAGGGGAATCAGTATTTGTCACATATTAACATTAGAAAATCTTCTGTTTTAACTATCAAATACCAAACATGTGGCAGGGAAGGCAGAAGAAAAATCAGTTCATTTACAAATTCCTGCTGTACATTCAGATCATTATCTGTATCCATTTACCTGCCCACAAACATAAATGTAGATCTTGTAATCACAAATGTATAAAGGGGAAACTGGAGATTTAGAGCAACCGAGTGAGAAGTCCAAGAGCCCCGGAGTAGCGGGCGACAGAGTAGAGCTCACACTGGGTCACAGGGAAACCACGAACGCCGTCCTCCTCCCGCAGCGGCGCCTGGTCCGCTGAGCGCAGCAGCTCGGACGTGCAAACTGGTCAGGAGATGATAATTAAACAGGGATTTTTGTCAAAACGGAATTTATTTTTACTGATAAAGAAATAAGGGAAGTATGTATAATCTGGAACATAGTATCTTATTATAGTAGCTTATTATAACAGATTTGTTTCCTGAAATGTACAAAAATTGATTTTATTCTGCTTTCTTGAGGAAACACTGGCTGTGGATAAAACAAAAAATGAAACTGCTATAGCTTAAAGATTATACTTACTAATGGGCAGAGACATGTGAAAAGGAAGCTAGAAGTAAACTGGGAGTGCGTGGAAGCTTCCCATCATGTTCACAGGGGAAGGGGACGCTGCAGGGAGGGGGAAGGGTGGGAGAGCGAGCGCCCAGGCCACTCCCCGGCCGGTTCCACCCCGGCTTCCAGCAGCCACTCGTCACACCGGCAAAACTGGCACTGTGCACAGAATGCCTCATTTCTGTGAATGAACCCTGTGCCAGTTTAGGATAGCAAGGCACAAAGCAAGGGTATATGGAAAGCATCGTCACCTTTGGGCTATCTATAACCTTTAACCTAGGAAAAAAAAAACCCAGCGTTCCTTGAAAGGAATGGAGCCATGGGTCGAGGTGTTTTGGTTACCTGTGTCTGATACACTATCTAGGCCCATTGGACTGGGTTGTGATACATATAGTATGACTTCAAGCTGCTATCTCAAGGGAAGCTCGCAGGCCTGGATAACTTGTCTTCAGCTTGAGGTATGTTCTCTTCAGACTCACTTCCAGCCACAATTTCAATGTCTCTCATCTTCTGTGCTGATTCCCTCAAGAGCCCAATCACTCTCTGACTGTTAATTTCTATTCATCTTACCTGTCTATAATACTAGTGACAGGAGTATTCCAGCTTCACTTCTATCTCATGGGATCACCTCCGCGTATATGATTTGCCACGGACTAGAATGTCTTTAAGGAGTTCCAAAGATGTCTGTTTGAACTGTCACCAAGTGAATGCACTATTTGTTGTTTCAGACAATAATTAAGAGGAGAGAGTAGAGAACAAAACTCAAGAGGAGAGGAATAAAACTCAATTTTCAGGAGTCTCATTTACTAATTACATGAATCAGGGCAAATGGTTACTATTTTTATGTCTTAGCACCCTCGTCTACAAAATAGGACTACCAGTAATTTTGTAGATATGGTTCACACATAAAATGTAAGGATGAAATAATGAGTTGCAAGCATTTTACAGCATTTGACACTAAAATACTCAAGAGAGCTTAGGAGGAGAGAAATAGTGGGACCTTATTTGAAATACAAGAATCTACTTTGAAAGTACACTGGGGTCTCTGTGAAAAGGCAAAACTTGTCTTTTTTGTGACCTGTACACTCTAGTAAATATATTTCTCAATTTATCCCGTTGAAATGGGTTCACTATGGAAAGATATATACCTACTTCATTTCAAATGAAAGTACACTAAGCACCATGAATGATGGCCTACTCTAAGAGGATTGTGGACTCTGCATGTTAAGGTAGACTCCAACTTGTGCATCAGAGAAGGGTCAGTGAACTTCCTCAAAGGCAATTAATTTTCAGATAAAGATTGATTTCATATATATTTAAAATATACTGGAGCACCCACATTATTCCTAGAAAATAAAAAGTATAAAGTTAAAGTAAAAAGGGTGGAAGGGAGAGAAAGAAAGGGACAGAGATGGAACTTTGAAGTCTCTTCTTGGGGTTTGGACTTCATTCTTAGAACTTGTTTCATTTTTAATACCTTTAAAAGACTCTATCTCCAAATAGTAAGTCAAATTAGGGGTTAAAACTTCAACATACATATTTGTAGGGGAACACAACTCAGTCTTCAGCAAGTTTATGGCTCTGAAAAATGTTTTAATTATAAAAGATAAGAGTTTAATGTTGTAAAAATATAAAATGTGTATATCTGGAGAAAATAGATGAAGCAGCCTTTATGAAACGAAGTGAGTACCTAGGAGTAACATGTAGTAGACAAGAATAAAGACTATCAGGAAATGGAAAATGACACCACAATACTAGAATGTAACCCAACAATTTCTATTTATCTTACTAAACTACTCGGGTAGACCAGTTATTCATGGAGTCTTTACTCTAATAAAATAGGTACTATGATTAATGCATTTTTCTTAACATTTAGTGGCTCATTTAGTTGTAAATGTTTATAAATAGCAAGAGAAAGTCAAAGACAATTTTAAAGAACAGTATTTGATACGCAAAAAGATGTAGAAAGAGAAAAGGGGAGAAAATAATTAAACAGATAAACTAAAAAGAATAAAGACAGAAGTTAATAAGGTATGAAAAGAAGAAATTCAAGACTGAGAAAATAAAGTTTTATGAAACTGGTCTAGAAAAGAGTAGAAATAAATTTAATGATATGGAGGAAAAGAAACAACAAAAGCCATCAGAGAGAGGCACTTATGACATTATCAAATACTAAAACATGAACTAAATAATGACAAAGCTAGGATAATAATAATGCTAAAACCATAAGTAAGTTCAGGTAATTTTTCTATAGTACTTTAACAAAATCTTGATGCTTTATTCTGCAGTTGTACTTCAGAAGGGGTCCTTACTTGTTTGTATTTCATCCCTGTTATGCTCTGCAAGCAAACTGTGTCTCATGAATATTTGTTGATAGTAAAACTGAGTCAATATTGACTGTGTTCTTGCTACTAGCAGATACTTACTAGCTGTGGGCACAAAAAATAAACATGTTTTGATTCCATTCCCTTCAAGGGGTTATCAGACTGAAAAGAAGTACACTAGAGGTATCTGATATTTGTTCTTGAGGTAGAAATTTTTAAAACATTTGAATCTGTCAGCCTAAAACATCTTTCTCCACACTAGTGCCAGTCCCAAACTTAAACCATCTCTTATGACCTTCCAGAGCTAATCCTTTACAGCTTCCCAGTGTGAACTAGACTGAAGCTTTTCCTTTAGTTATCCTGGACCTTAGATCCTTTCCTTGTACTATGAACTTATAGCCATATAACTCGACAGTAAGGACTCTAAAAAGACATAGTTTTTCCAAAGTCACTGGCTGCATAGAACAGTCTTATCAAGTCAAGTCAGCTAGCACTACTGGTTGTGCAGCCTAAAAAAACAAAAAAGATTAAACTTCTTCTTTATCCTTGTTCTATTAGAATTTTTAAATTTCAAGATAAAGCTCAGAGGAAGATTAATTATAAATACCACAATATTATTTGTATCTATAAATATAATCCTACTTTTATTTAATCTTATACCTTAAAAGGACTAAGCTATACTTTACGAGTTTTAGGATAGGCTAAAACCTGGGAATACGTTCAATTTAAGCAAGTACAAAGCAACATCTTAAGTCAATCAAATTTTAGCAAACTTTGCCACATAATTACTGCCAAAAAGAAGATAGTAGAAAATGGACTATCTGTGAGTCCTCGACACAGAATAACCCATGATTTTTTTTTTTTTTTTTTGAGACAGAGTCTCGCTTTGTAGTTCAGGCTGGCGCCGAGCTCACTGTGTAGCCCAGGCAAGCCTCAAACTCAGCAATCCTCCCGCCTCTGCCTCCTGAGTGCTGGGATTACAGGCGTGAGCCACCACGCCCGGCACTGTGATATGTGGTGTTGATTGCTGGTGGGTGTGTCTCCACGCCCAGCATTGTATGTGGTTACCGGGATCCAACTCAGGACCTTGTGCTTGTGAGGCAGGCGTGGGAACCACTGAGTTAATCTCCGGCCCAAATCCATGATTCTTTCTTTTTTTTTTTTTTTTGCTTTTTGAGACAGGGTCTCACTTTGCAGTTCAGGCTGGCCCTGAGCTCACTATGGTGCCCAGGCAAGCCGCCGGGAACTCAGCAATCCTCCTGACTCTGCCTCCCGAGTGCTGGGATGACAGCCATTGTGGTATGTGGTGATGATTGTTGGTAGGCGTGTCTCCACACCCAGCATATATGTGGTTACCAGGGATCGAACTCAGGTCCTTGCGCTTGCGAGGCAGGCGCCGGAACCACTGAGCTAACCCTCCGGCCCCCAAATCCATGATTCTTATTAGAACTTTGACCGAAGTGTTTCTGCAGTCCTGGCGAAGCCACCAGATGGCTTTGAAAAAATGGCATTACAAGTTCCTTGTGTGAATTGTCCATTAGAAATTAACAGAAGCTTTGTGTTTTATTCACCCAACTCATACTGTGGAATCTAAAGTTTCATTTTCAGGTCTACAATATTTTCGTCTAAAAAATATTTTTTTTATTGACATCCATAGCTTTTTTCTCACCATTGTCTCTCTTTAAGAAAAAAACACAAGATATTTATCCTTAGATTTCATAGGAATAGAATTATTCAAATGAGTACAAATTTCAAAAGGCACTCTATAAATCAAAGAGATTGGAAAGTAGCAGTATTTCAGGAAAGATCAAAACCTCAGGGTATTTAAAGCTATGCATAAATAAACATGTGGGTGTTTGATTTTATATATATATATATACACACACACACACACATTCTTTTTCCCTTTGTGTGCAGTCTCACTTGTACTATACTGGCTACATGAAACAGATGGTGGGTCCTTCCTCTGAGCAGAGAGGGGCCGGGGTGACCAGTTACCAGCACCGCAGGAAGGGGCTGTCTTTTGGATTACAGCAGTTTTCCACCTGGAACTGAATTTTTCAGAAAGCAAGGCACAAGCGCTTCCAAGAAGGAAGCTTTTAAGCGGTATGCGGAGCGGGCGGGCCCTGGGTTGCAGAACGGCCCATCTGCTCCCGCTGGCAGCCTCTGCGAGAGGCAAGGACAGCGGCCGCAAACCGAACGCTGCAAACAGACCCCACGCTCTTGAAAGGGAAGCTCCGAATGGCTCCCTCACGTGGGGCCGTGCATGTGAGAACCGCGCCGCGGTGGGGGAGGGAAGCATGGCAGATGCCCTCCGCGGGGAAGAACAAGCAGCGTATTTGCGAACCAGGCTTCCGGCCACGCTTGACTTGTGCGGGGTTGAAGTAAACACGCGCACAGCGCCGTCTGCGGGCGGGGCGGGGGCGGGGGCGGGGGCGGGGGCGGGGCGCTCTTCTGAACGGCGCCTCCGGTGACGAGGCTACAGGGCTGCAGGCCTGCGAGCGAGCGCGAAGCTGCCGGCCGGAACGGGAGCACGGTCCCACACTGCAGGGTACCGCAGCCCTCTGCTCTTCCTCGACTTTGTTTCCTTTTTCCACCAGGCCTCTCAGGTCTGCTGGAGTCACATCCCCTTCGTGACATCCTTATGCCCGTCCGCGTTCCCTCCTCCTCGGGCTCGGGGCTCATAATTACACAGCCTTTGAGAGCAGAAAATTTTGCTTAGCCCTTAGGGAAAATGTTTCTTTGAGTATTTGTTTCTTTCTCTGGAGGTGCTTTAAAAGAAAAATGGACGACACGCCACCACTGGCAGAGCAGGAAAGGAAGGAAATACACAGGATATATTTGTATTTGTACCTCAAGGAATACCTTTACATCTTCAAATAATTACAGTGTCTTCTTTAGAATAATATGCACAGGTAGATGCTATTAGTCTTTCTGTACAGATCAAACAACTGACTCAGAGAGGAGCTATTTTACCTACCAGGTGTGTTCGACTCAAAAAAGGGGCTGAGAGATGGCCTAGGTCCTGTATAGTTTCACAAAGACTCTCTACCTGAACAAGTGCCAAATAATTTTTTACAGCAAGGCCTCAAGATGGGCCTATAGAGACTTCAACAAATACATAATTTCTAGCAACTCAAACCTTACCACCTCCTAAACTCCTGCATGAGAAAACCCAACACTGCCAAAAAAAAAAAAAAAAAAAAATCCGATG
The DNA here is from genome assembly GCA_004025085.1 of Thryonomys swinderianus. Classification (NCBI taxonomy): domain Eukaryota; kingdom Metazoa; phylum Chordata; class Mammalia; order Rodentia; family Thryonomyidae; genus Thryonomys; species Thryonomys swinderianus. The sequence goes on along the minus strand of PVIC010009234.1, from coordinate 28,666 downwards.
TGCTACTGGCTCCAGCCAACACCTGAGCATGCAGATTAGGCCTCTGTGTCCAGCTCTGCAAGCAGACGAACTGTAGCAGGATCAGCGCCAGCTCGCAGACAGAGCTTATCAAATGCATTTTCACTTATTCTATAGAATTCCACTTTTTTTTTTTACTTTACTGAGCCCCTCCTCTTTCTGTAACTTACCTGTGCCTTCTTTTAAGTACCTATCCCCCTCTCTACAAATTTGACTTCAAATGACCATAAAGCTTTTTTCCTATCACAACAGCATGTGTCTTTCAGTCTTTAACATCCAGCTTTGTTTATTTTTGCCAAGCTATGAAATGATACTATTAAAAGTAAAAACACATTCCATTTTTTTCCTGGTCTGCTAAATGCTCAAATAAGATTATCCTCCTTTAAAATAGGATATTACCACTGTTTACAAGCTTTCTGAATATACAGACCATTATTGTAATTGTCAGAACTTAACACTTCACCCAGCATGTAAATGTTCAGTAAACACATTTTTTGTAATGACAAAGGGTAAGCCATAGGGAGAAACCATGGTTTAAATGTTTCCTAATTTTTCTTTTCTGATGTAGACAAAAATCATTTTTTACATATTAGCCTGAGGACACAGAGTTACACACACTCACATATACGTAGATCTTTTAGGATTTCTGGGATATATACAGTATTAGCCATTTCTATCCTAATTTCTGTAAGTAACTCAGTAATGAGTATATGAGAGGAACATAGTTTTGTTATGTGTGTGTATATGTAAGCAGAATCCACTTTGCACAGTAAGCAGAGAAAAAGGCTCCATGCACCATTCTCCTCTCTCTCTGTCTCTCTCAGTCATCAAAAGGTGGACTTACTGCCTTGTGCACCTTATATATTTCCATAAAATACTTTTATACAGACTTTCATTGATAAGAGTTAAAGGCTCCGTAAAAGTGCTGCGGCTTATTGAAAAGGAGTCAGTGTTTGCCAGAACACATTTTCTGATGAGCCTGAGAAAGGTCTGGTATAGGGAACAAAATGGCCAGTCCTTCTAGGCAGAAAAGAAAGAAAAATATCGGGCCTCAAGTGAAACACTTTGAAATACGCTGTCTTGTTGAGGGGGAAATGCAAGCGGGCTTAGAACTGCTTATCTTTCAAGCAACTTGCTTTTAGTTTCTTACCATAGTCTTTATCCGATCCCACGAGAATGCTTCCCACAGACTCCGGAGAGAGCTGCCTGTCAGCTCAGCGGGCCCCAGAGGCAGAGATGGGACACAGAAGCCACGGTGTGATGTTCATGACAATACTGTAGGCACCTGTTGACTGGTACATATTACAGAACACAGCTTTGATAGGAATTACCGACTATCAAGTGCACACTGCAATTTCTGGCATACGTGCAGTTATATAAGACACTATTGTACACAACTGTGTGACATAAGGGTTATCAATATACACACGTGTGTAACTTCATAATGCTCCTAACTGTCCCCATTAACATTTAGAGCCACTGGAAGACGGGTTTGACTGCAAACTCTTCAGTTTTAATGTGAACCGTGATGGTAGGGCAGATCCCTCCATGGCTCTCTGCTCAGATGATGAGGGTGAACCCACTGAGTCAGAAGAGTGATAGAAATATTCACTGTTATCTAGCCCTAATTGTGCCCTAAACTGACACAAAGCCCAAGCACTTACACGATCGGGCTGAAGTTTATACTGCGTGCACGGGACGGTGCGCTCAGCACCAGGCCCTGCTTCCGGAGCGAGGCCCTGCTTCCGGAGCGAGGCCCTGCTTCCGGAGCGAGGCCCTGCTTCCGGAGCGAGGCCCTGCTTCCGGAGCGAGGCCCTGCTTCCGGAGCGAGGCCCTGCTTCCGGAGCGAGGCCCTTCACGGGCGTGGGTCCCTCCGCCAAGCGGAGGGATATCGGCACAGCTGGGTCCCTTCCAGGCCTGAAAGCAGTCACCATGAGCTGCTGCGCACTCAGAGGCCTGTCCTCCTTCTAACACTCTGGACCTGGGTGAAAAGTCGTGTTTGTCGCTGAGCAACCCATGGGTTCACCCGGGTCCTACCTGTTGTTCTGCAGTCCGTCCTCTCCCTATGTCTCTTGACTTCACAGGTGTTTTTCCTGGAAATATTTCCCCACAAACCCCAGTGCACTTATTATCTCCATCTCTGTTTCTCAGGAGCCTGACCCGAGGAATTGTGATCTTTAAAAAGCAACATTACTGGGACTACTGGGGTTCTGTATATATATGAAATATATCTTGTAAACTTATCAGCCAACTCTACCTTCAGGGAGAGAGTGTTCTAAATTTATTTTGTCCTTCATTTTGTCTTGCTGGTTCAGCACAGTTGGGGAAAGAATACGGGTTTACTTGCATAAGTTGTTCTTTCTACTTTTCAGGTTTGCCTGGACCAGATGTAAAGAGGCCAGGACTCTGGAAAAATGAAAATAAAGCTTTTCTCTTTCTCTGTGGTAATGAGAGCATGAGAGCACAGTATACATATCAACCAGTTTGAAAAAAATGCTGAGTCCCTGCTTATTTTCTGCTTCAGTAATCTTTATTGAACAGCAATCCTGTTCTACATGAATAATATTTGTATTATCCGAGGGGCTCTACACTTTTTTATCTAAAATTCATGGTGTATTCAGTCTCATCTAGACTTCTGTGCCAGTGTTTATGAGAGCAAACTGGCTCAAGGGATTAGGGGTGCAAAGGGATATCAAACATCGCGCTAATATTTAGAGTTTTTCTGTGATGCAAAATAAATATTCTAGGGCCCAGTTCTCCAAGGGATCTCTTCTTGAGCTTGTGGAATAATTGCCTCAAATTCCCCCACAAATTCAGCAATACTGTTAAGAGAAAGTGTAGGAAGGAAATGTTGTGCATTCTGATTGCTATATGCTGAGCAGGCTTATAGGCCAGCTCTGCCGAAACAGCAAGGATATATAGGTACACACCCCTGTCTATTCACTGCTATCAGTTAGGCCCATGTTGACTGATAAAAATATCAAGGCTTAGAAACAAAACGGGAAAAAAAAAGAGCTACTTTTCCCACCAAGTCTCAATGAATTGTCTATCTGTGACTCTAATGATGTTTAAAAAAGGCAGAACTGCAAACTTTCATGCAATCATTCAATTATAATTGCCACTTTCTGCAAGCTACATTAGGTTAGTTCCATGGCTTTGCAGAAAGTACAGTAGTGAGCCAAAGGAAGAATTTTAAATGGAAATGGCACTAGCTTAATAAGAAATTTTGGTTTCTGGGAGGGGGCATTCCAGCAGCAAACTGAATTTAGCTTTCCTGGAAAATAACCCTGGTGGTGGGGGAAAACACAACTTCTCTGAAGGAAAAGATTCTGCCAGAAATATCCTATGGCCAAATAATGAAGCAAAAAGATTTCTTACAGCGATTTCTACTACTAAGGACAGAAGATCTTTCTACCATCCACTATACCAGCTCAGTTTTTCTATGAATGCCATGAGAACCTGACAACAGAGACTAAGAGAGCACCCACCATCCTACAAAGAATTCCCTTACCATGTTGCTGCACAAGACTGACGACAGAAACAGATTTTTGACTGTTTTATCCTAAACATTTGAAAATATCTTGTCGTATTTTTTTCCCAAGGAAAAATATTTCAGAATTCTCATTCTTTTGAAGAGTATCAGTGAACGCAAACAAATTATCAAAATGGATATGGGATAACAAAACATTATATTCCTAGAACTTTTAATGCAGAGTTAATGTTGGCCTATACAAATTTTTGATTTAAAAAATTCTGTAAGAAAAAACTACCCAGGTGACATATTTTACAGGCACCAGGAAGTCTTTTGCCCAAATATTTTAATTTATTGCTATAACTTATAAATACATAAAACATCACTCATTTTAATAGTAATATATAGTAATATATCTTGAGCTCTTAAACTATGTAGAATACTGGGACTTTTCAAAACTGTCTCATTAGATTACTCAAGAATAACAAATATCCACAAGCGAATCATGGTTGCTGTTACCCTTCTATCACATCCACCTACTGTAGAGCTATTTACTGAACAGCTACTCTGAGTCAGAACTATGTAAGGTCCTGAAAACACAAAAGCAGGGGCAAAACAATTCATGACTAACTTCCAGAGGGCAAAATGGTTATTACCTCAGCCAGGAATTCCAGCTGCCTGTAGAACTTGGTCAGAACAGTATGAAGAAAATGACTAGTATCTAAAGGCAAGAAAATTTAGTGAGAAGCCAGGATAATGGCATTATAAAAGATAGTTTTTGAACGATACCAGAAAAAGTGCAATTTCCAGTTAGATTCCCAGTTTTACTAACACAGTCTTACAGCAATATCTTCTTTTCATAAGGTGATCTGATTTCTATGGATAACAGAGCAACGATCAGAATCAGCAAAGTGCACTGAAGACAAAATTTAGCAATTTCTGCTTTGCATGAAAATCAACATCTTATAAGAAATTAAAAAGCACTGCCTTATGACATATAAATGGGGATGTTTCAAAACTGAGATTTTAACCTAATCTGCATAAAATACCTTGTACCTTTTTCAAAGAATTGTGAGACTCGTACTTAGAGATACTATAAATGGTGAATTAAAAGCTTATTAAAGCTATCAGACTGTAAAACTGGTATTTTGTGTTGGCCTTCATAGTTCCAGATTTAACAGGAAGTCAAATAAGAAATACTGGTAACTGGACTGTCCATGAAGGGAACTACAGACAGATTATGGACTCTATCTATGGCCTTGGCTTTTTAATGCAAGTACCAAAGAGGAAGACCTATGAGTAGGCCCCCAAGAGAGACAGAGAAGTGGCTAGGCACTTTAGCACTTGACCTGGGAAATCCCAAAACATCATATTCACTACCACCACGTGTTAATGCAGTCGCTAAATCTACCCTAAACCCTTTTTCTACACCCTTTGCTATACCCTTTAATAAGAAGTGCAACATACACATATAAAAGAGAAAATGATTGATGCTAGCTGTCTTTGGATAACACTAAAACATCATTCCTTTGCATATGGTTAGGTCAGGTGAAGTCTCTCTTGGCAATTATATTGCCTTTTTATAGCTTCCTATGGGTCTAAAGAGAATGTTTTAGGCTGGGCATGGTGGTTCATGCCTGTAATCCTAACACTTGGGAGGCAGAGACAGGAGGATTGCTGAGTTTGAGGCCTGCCTGGGCTACATAGTTTGAGTTTAGCCTAAACTACAAAGCAAGACTTTGTCTCAAAAGAAAAGAGAAGGGAAAGGAATGGAGGGGAAAGGGGGAGGAGAGGAGGGTAAAGAAAGGGAGGGAGGGAAGGGAAAGGAGGAGAGCGAAGGAAAGGGAAGGGGAGATGAAAAAAGAAAAGCCCAAGGATGGTTTTCATTTAACTGTATCACGTTTGGGCATAATCAATAAGTTGGAATTAAACAAAAATGAACTGATTCCAAAGCTCAAAGAATCTACTGAATTCTGTCTTCTGAAGAGCTAAACTAAATTGTCTTTAAAATTATTTCTAATCCTATGATTCTGTAAGATACAGTGATTTTTTTTTTTTTTTACAGAAATAGCTACTCTCAGGTAGCCAATGTTAGATAATCGCATACATTTTCCTGACAGAAAAACTTCCACTATCAAAGTTATCATCCTCTCTTTTGGCAAATAATTAGTTCAGAGCTTAAAGAACCTATTGCATAGGAAATTATGTTTTGAATGAAGAATTAAGGAATCCCTACTATTGTTATATCAGAATTCCTATCTAGTACATATGTGCCTGAATGCTTCTAAAGTAGGAAGAACGTAGTTACTAGTCAGTAAAATTTTTGTTAAGTTTTGAACTTGGCAGAATACAGTTGGTAGCATCTGAAATAGCATATTAAAGAGCTTCTGAAATCCCAAGGAGGACACATTCTACTGAACTCTGCTTCAATGGGTGCAAGTAGAGAAAAAATACTGTGTGACATTCTCATAGCATAGTGTAACTAGATTCATAATTTCTGACCTTTATTACATGAAGCAATATGAAATACTCAGCTTCTAGACTCCAAGGGACATTTCCTCACTGTGCTCCAAAGGTTCACTAAAAGTCTACATGCTGCAAGTCAGTTAATGAAGTTTTAAACTCAGCATATAATGGAAAGATCAGGTCCCTAAAAGAAGCTCTCTAAAGACCTCCCTAAGATATTTTTGATCCTGTTTCCAGACAGAAAAAAAAAAAAAAAATACCCTCTCAACTCCCACAAGATTGCGGGCAACATACGCCCAGTTTGGCTCCGCCTCTTACGGAAGCTGACACGAAGGCAACGCGGCTGTGTTGGTCACGTGGCCCCACATCCCTGCTGTCAAGGCGACTCGGGATGTCTCAGGTAAGGAGCGGCCTAGTGGTGCTGGTGCAAATCCACGTATCCTGGACGACCGCATGCTCCCAAACTTTCTGAAACAATGTCGCTAAAAGCCTAACATTCCTTTTCCTAATCACTCACTAAAAAATTGCATTTGATTCAAATACAAAGTTGGGACCACGCAAGTCCTTTTAGTAGCCCCAGCTTTGTAATTGAATCAGTGTTGCTTTGCTGCCACAACCCAAGGGCTCTGGCTGTGTGCCCAGCTGTGCCCTGCACACGCACCAATTTTCCTGGAGAAAAACCACGTGTGTGAAGAAAATATAGGCAAACTTCCAGGATATAGATCTTTCCTGTCTACAGAAAACCCTTGAAACAAATTATGTTTTCAAAAATATTAATCTGCTTTTTAATTTTTTTTTATATCCTCATACATGACAATTTCTTCCTTGGCACCCCAAAGCATGTTGCTACTTCAAGGCTGGAGTTTAGGGAACTCAGCCATTACAGCATGACTAGAGTTAAGATTTGATTTCTGGCATTTAAAACTTAGTTCAAAATGTACAGTAAGATAATGGCGAAAAGTAGGATTTGTCAAAAAGAAGAATTTTTTTAAAGTTTACTCTGTGGAATGTATAAAGAAGAAATACTTGCCAGTTTATCACAGAGCCTGACAGAGTAGCATTTCTTCCCCATGTAGGAAAAAAAAGGGAAGAAGCTAATTCAAATCCTAACAGATTGAGGAGAGGTAAAGAAGACTGAAGAAAAAAATGGAAATGAAAAATGCTCAAATTTTACCTAGGCCCAACTCCTAGTACAAACTGAAAGTGTAAATGAGAACCATAATGTACAATAGATGTTGTAAATAACAAGAAAATGTTCAAGGAAGAAGGGGAATTAAGGAGAGGAGGGGAGGGAAAAGGAAAGAAAAAAATATGAAAACGGGAAATGGAAACTTCTTTTCATTTATATTGATATTTATTTTTCTCTTATTGAGTTTGTTGGTACATTGTAGATATTACATTGCGATCACATTTAACATTGAGAATGTGTATCTGTACATGATATACCTTGATTCTTATTTCTTCCATTCCCTGCCCTCCTTACAACACCCCCTATGTACATAAGCTTTCAAGTCTTTATAAATGGGAGGGGTGGTAGGGTTGAGGAGAGGTCAGGGAAATGGGGAAAAATCAAGCAAGATGTGTCATGTACAGGCTCAAGATCCCAGTGATGCATGTCATGTGATGCATCTCAGTGATGCATTTTAGGATATACCTAAACTGTGCCAATAAATTTAAGATAATAATATTTTTTAAAAATGAAGCCAAAGAAGGGGGAATATATAAGTGGAGAAAACATCACCAGAGAAAACATGGTTCCATTTTGTTTTTCCCTCATACTCAAAAGACCAGTGGAAAGGTTTAAAAAGTAGGCAACGCAGGACAAATGGATGGTTGGATTGAGAGGAAACCTAGTTAACACTCAAAGAGCCCTGGTTAGCCATTAGCTCCACATTGACAAAGGTAATGAGAAGTTCACACATGTTCTGAAGAGTATATAGGAGGCTGGGGGTGGTGTTGAGGGGTGGGTAGGGATATGGGTAAAAATGAGAACTTGTGTCATATACTGGTACAAATTCCCTGATGTTGAGTGCGATTGTGAGCTGTATATAAAATGTACCAATAAAGAATTCAATTTTTAAAAAGTGTTAGGCAGGTCCTAAGGCAGCCCCAGTGATTCCCACCTTGTATTTCAAAATTCAAGCAATCTTCTCCTTTCAAATAACTTGTCTTTCACCTGTAGAATGCAGTAATCTGGAGGGGAGATCACTTCCAGAATTAAGATTACAGTATTTTGAATTCTGTCTTGCTAGCAGATTTTCTATTGACCTCCCTGCTTGAATGCTTTAATGAGCAAACGTGTTGGAGTGGCCCACATGACATAAAACTAGATAACAATGAAACACACAGTCCACTCAGACTGTCACAACCACATAACTGTGCTCACAGTAGGTAACTTAAGTAACATTAAGTGATTTCTTTGTCCCAGTACGCATCTGGTAAAACTTCTGCTTAGGATCACCATGAGTTTGAGGTTATCCTGGGCTACATGGTGAGTTCAGGGCCAGCCTGAACTACAAAGTGAGAGCTTATCTCAAAAAACAAAAACAAACAAAGTGGGTGGGGTGATATGGGTGGGTAGGGATATGGGTAAAAATGAGAATTAACTTGTGTCATATACTGGTACAAATTCCCCAATGTTATATGTGATTGTGAGATGTATATAAATTGTACCAATAAAGAATTCAATTAAAAAAAAACCAAAATAACAACAAACACTTATCTGCTTGAGTTGCAGATATCCACCTCCTCTTCAGCTTTATACAATATACACAAGGAACAATTTCTCTGATGTCCTTTCCTAAGAACACTGATCCTGTTGAATTACAGCCCCATATTTATGACCTTATTTAACTTCAGTTACCTCGTTAAAGACTTTATCTCCAGTGCAGTCACACTGGGAATTTGAGCTTCAACATTTGAATTTAAGAAGCCACAATTCAGTCCATAATGGTAGCTTCTGGGAAAGTCAGATCAAAGGCCCACATTCCATGAGGCAAATAGAAGTTGAATGTGACCCACAACCAGTGAGTGAATCTACAAGTAGATCATTTCCCAACTGACTCTTCACATAGAGTCTGGGCAAATACGTTGATTTCAAGCTTGTGAGAGACAAAGAATTGGAGAACACAGAGAAGTCCCACCAATATTCTTGACAAACAAACAAACTGAGGTAATAAATGCAGGTCGTTTTAAAGCATTTAGTTTTATGCTAATTTTTTACACAGTAATAGGTAACGACTACAGAGTAGCAGAGGTGCTGAGAGCTACAAGATCATCCACAGAGACCAGGAGTCAGACAATCACATTGTCCAGAAATAAAGAAAATAATTTTGGCTGAAGCAAATCTTCTCTTTTCAGTAAATTAGGAAAACAGAGAAGTTTAAGTGTGGCTAAGAACATAGAAGGCAGATATATCTGAGTTCTAGTCCATCTGGCATTTTACTCACAGGGAAAATGTAGCTATGCCACTTTACAGAGAATGTTAATTAATAATGCAGAGCAAAGTGACTCCAAATCTAAAATAATTGTACTCAGAAATGAATAAAAAGTAAATCAGTATGCATAAAAGTTTTTAATTGATATTAACTTTTATTTTTAGGATACAAGCAGGGAAAGTGAATGGAGCAGGGCTTGACATTTATTGAGGTACTAGTACTTGACAAGAAATATTCTGTTACAGTCATAATATACTGTTTTAGGCTACATATACCATATTTGAACATGCATCTACTATATGATAAATGATGCTCTATATACTTTATCTTGAATCCTCTTCCAGAATCCTAGCTCATTATTATCATCCTCATTTTTTTCAGTAAGAATCTTAAGGATTGCATCTATCTTAGCTAGAGCTGTGCAGGTTCCATGAGAATTTGAATATAGGGCCACAATGCTTGAGTTCTGGCCTTTTTGTTGTATGCATCTCCAAAATGGCGCTAAAACCCAGGCAGAACTCTGTACAGGTTGTCCAGTATGCTGCAGAATTGAGCGCTAGCTCTCAGCAAGACAGAAAATTCAATAACAATATACTGTTCATCCCAACTGTTTTCAATTTTGATTGAAGTTCTTTTCCTACCATTGCTGCTCATGTGATAGCAGCATCAGAAAGAGATTATCACTGGCTAATAGAAAATGACCCTATTTGACTAACTCTATTTACTTCATAAAAGAGAGAAGTAGGTTTATATTTCTCCTTGCTTATGAACAAAACAGGGGCATCATCCTTTGCTCTGCATTGATTTGATTTTTGTTCACTTCTTTCTCACACACCCCATTAGTTGCAGCTGGGCTATTATACCTTCCTGAAATTGATCAAGCTTGCATTGTGAAAGATGCTTTTTAATGGAGAAGTCAGGAGTATCCAAAGCTTTTCTTTCACATTAATAATACAGAAATGGCTACTTAGATTGTTATGTTAACCTTTGATTTCCTTGTACTCTTATGGAACTAATCATGCTGCAGTGTGCATATGTTTCTTGTGACTTCTAACCATGCTCTCAATGCTGCATCTGGAAAACACAATGGTCAGATGCTATAAAAGCATCTGTCAGGCCTGTTCCACAAAGAATGACAGGAAGACAAGAAAATGAGATCTGCGAGAAAAACACTACATAAATAATGTGGGAGTCAAATGTGTTGAACGCGAAAAGGCTGGGAGCAAACAAGGGAAATGATAAACTATCTTTGTGAAAAGCACTTTCAGTTGCTGTGTTTCCATTAAATGCAGAAAATTGCCTGGTAAAATGACTCCCCCTGCCCCAAGAAGATCTGAACAGAATTTGAGGTGTGCTTTATTTCTCTTAGCCATTTGGTATACACTCCAAAATCCAGTAAATATATTCAAGGACATACTGACCATGAATTTAGCCTTTGTATTGTTCAGGGGGTAAGAAAAGGAGACTTAACATATAAAATGATCAATTATGGTGAATGCTAAGCCAAGTGGCTTCAGCAATTCTTGGGTGTTCTGCTAGTTTCCTTCCATCTTTATAGGCAATTTTGCTGTGGTGGTGGTGATTTGTTTCACTCTGCATCTTTGCTCTTTTCTTGTCCTTTATTGAGTTTAATTACAGTTATTGTTCATGGGCTGTTGAGCCTAAAAATCATTTGCTGTCTTGTGTATTTACCCTGCTCTTGGTTCGTTCACAGCTGTTCATCAGTGTCACACTATTCAGACTGGGGAGTAAAAATCACTTATCTTTAGAGAGCGTGGGAAGCATTTTCATTTATTCAAGGTCCATAAAGGGAGAATAATAAAATGAGCAGAATGGCAATGCGTTGGTTCAATGTATTTATGTTCTATTTTCTGTATCAACATTGTGGCATAATTTTGATGAACCTGTTAACTATAGCCACTAATTTCTGAAGTTTCCTGAAAGAATGCAGCTATCCGCACCTTTTCTGGAAAGATGAAGTCTTGTGGCCATGAGGAAAGGCATTTGAGCATTTACCCCTCAGTACTGATGTCTAGGACTGGCTTTGCCTTGTAGATATAATTTAAGTCATATCAAATAAAAGTTTCTCTGCATAAAAGTTTTGCTGAAATGCCTAACAATTCCATATCTTAATGCTCTATTTTGTGTGATAGCGTTGTCTTGAAGTAATTTCTTTTAATATGCAAGATGTTGCCAGGGAAAAAGAACACATTAGCTATCACCAGCATCTGGGATTTGTTTGTGAGATGACGGAGTTCCAAGTCATTTCATATAGTAAACTTCATTTCAGAAAGAACCAGTCAAGCACATAGATGTGCTCTGGATCTTAACTGTCCCCCTAAGGCTGTGTGTTAAAGGCTTATTTACTAACCTACAAACATTGATAGGTGGCGAAACCTTTCAGGAATGGAGCCCAGAAAGAAATTACATCAGTGGAGCATTCCCTGGAGTGGATACTGAGACTCTGATCCATTTTTTGGCTTCCCAGCCAAAAGATGAACAGCTCTGTTCAACCATACAGTCCCCGCCATGATGTTCTGATTCATCTCAGGCCTGAAGCCACAGGTGCAAATGAGCATGGACTAAATCTTCTGAAACTATGAGCCAAAATAAATCTTTCTTCCTGCTATAGTGACTATCATGAGTACTTTGTCACAGCAGCAGCAAGCTGTGAGTACTAGCACTGAGTACTAGCCAGTGAGTGCATCCTTACATTGAAATCTTCTAAAGAATTCTTCACAAAGCTAAGCATGCCAAATTCATCTATGTACCATTAAAGTAACCAACTAACCAATGACTAAAATATATGTTTTAAAATTATTTAAACCCATAAAAATGCTGTTAAAACAAATATTTGAAAGTATCATCATTTAGATGACCTACTATGATACCCATATTTAAAGAAAAAATGTATTACACTTGGAGATTATAATTTACTAGTATACACAAAAATCTTATAACTTGTTCAAATGTTCAAGAAAGAGAAATGTATAAAAGCAAGCAAGGTCTGGATCTGGAATTTGCCCTGGGACCTACATATTAGGATTTTAAAACTTTTGTTGAGTGAGAAGCCAAAACTTGGTGACCTGTATAAGAAACTTTGAATCAAATAATCACAAATAAAAACAGAAAATAATGCCTTCTGCTTTTTGGAGGTCAGATAAATGGTTTTTTAAAGAGGGGGGAATGAGTGGGATTAATTGCATACTTGGGCTTTCTGTCAAGAAAAATGTTCTCTGAAACACAGACATATAGGTGAGACTATCCAAAAAAAAATAAATTTACATTGGAGTAGTTCTCGGTAGAACCGGTCAGTTCTCTTCAAGAACCAGCAGAAGTGGACTGTCCCTAAACTAGTATAGGTAGCTAAGTTACGTAGAAATTAATCGGTAGACAGGGACAGGCTCTGTAAGGAGTTAGTCAAAATCGTGGCTGGGTGTGCATCTGAAAAAGGCAAGGCTTCAAGATAAAGTCACAAGGCTGGACTCCTAAGGGATGAATGGAGACTTGAGATTGCACTGTCATCAGTACCACTCAGTCCATTAAGTCCAGACATCCATCAGACACCCAGGTGGGGGACCAGAACACCTGGACCCATCCCTGCCTCCAAAATGTTCCTGCTTTATAAGCCATAGATAAGCCAACAGTCATGATATCTTCCAGACAACCTTGTTCCATGCCCCACTTCCCTACTGGTTATTGGAGCTGTATTGACTAAGTGACTAGACTTGTAATCTTTTCAGTTGGTTGATTATAGTTTGGCCCACACCATATCCACCCCATGATTTTACTCTATGAAACATTTCTGGAGAAGTGACCTCTGTGGGAACCCACGTGGACCCCTCTGTCTCTCATTAGCTATTCCTTTCCCCCAAATAAATCTTTCCTATGCTCAACCGCCTTTGTCCTTTGAGATTCATTCTTTGATTTCATGTGACATGAACTAGGCATATCTGACATCTAGCCGGTTGTGAGTTATATTTCTTCTATATCAATAGGACTACTTTTTAAGTAGACTTCCAGAGGATTTGATTACTAAAACATAAATGAAAATACTTTTGTAATGAAAAATTATCAAATACTGTAGCAAATTTGAGCCCACAGATTATAGTTATAAAATTATCAGGTACAAAATAATGTAAAAAGACACATTATGAAAGGGGACCTAAAGACAAAAAAGAAACTTTAAAAAAAAAACAGAATTCCTCAGAAAAAGAAGAACGTAAAATTTCACTGAGTTGGATAAATAGCAAGTCAGATTACAGTAAGAAATTGTTAATGAACTACAAGGTGAAAGTAAGCCCATTTTAAGAATGTTACAAAAACAAAATGGCCAGGTGTGGCAGCTCATGCCTATAGTCCCAGCACTCGGGAGGCTGAGGCAGGAGGACTGCTGAGTTTGAGGCTTGCCTGGGCTACATAGTGAGTTCAGGGCCAGCCTGCACTACAAAGCAAGAGCCTGTCTCCAAAAAAAAAAAAAAAAAAAAAAAAGATGGAAAATAGAGAAACTGAGAAACAAGGAAGACAGTATATGCTGAAAAAGGTTTAGAACATGAAGAGAGAAAATGAAAGTATTTAAGGAGATGAATAATTCTTCTTTACAGATGAGGGGCATAAGTTAAGTATCCTGAGGGGGCCCAAGGAACGTCAAAGAGTACAAATACAAAACCTAGCCAAACACAGATTCTCTTTGAGGAAGAGCCAGAAGCAGCATGTGGTGCCAGCTCCCGTGAGTCAGGTAGATGTGGTCGCCACACGGCAGTGCTTCCCAGGGCTCCCTTGCCGTGCCAGCAGCCTTCCCTGCATTTTCCGCCGTATCTCCGGAAAACATGAAAGGGGACTCCAGGACTGCTTCACAAAGGAGCAAGAAGAGTGGATAAATGCTTTTGAGGCCAGGAAGAATATTCTGATGAAGGTTAATGATCATATGACCTTTACTGTAACGTCATTTTAAAATTTAAATGTTCATATATGTGGATCACACAGCATGTTTTTTTAATCAAGAGAAAATAAAGGTAGTTTAAAATATACAAAGAAATCACTGAGCTAGCTTTACACCCATTATTACTTCAAAATGGTAAAGGACGTATTTCAGAAGAAAAGAGAAATCATTTCAGACAGTTTATATATTTTTGAAAGTTATGCATATTGAAATTCCCTCTTGGGCTGGAGGGTTAGCTCAGTGGTTCTGGCACCTGCCTTGCAAGTGCAAGGTCCTGAATTCGATCCCAGTAACCACATACAATGCTGGGCGTGGAGACTCACGCCCACCAGCAATCAATACCACCTACCACAGTGCCAGGCGTGGTGGCTCACGCCTGTAATCCCAGCACTTGGGAGGCAGAGGCAGGAGGATTGCTGAGTTCGAGGCTTGCCTGGGCTACATAGTGAGCTCAGGGCCAGCCTGAACTACAAAGCGAGACCCTGTCTCAAAAACAACAAAAAAAATTCCCTCTGTTGCCACTAAGATAGGCATATGTATACAGAAGATAATAAATGATAATCATGACTACTACAACAATAAAACTCAGTGAATCTTAAAATACAAGAAAAAGGAATACTACATAGGAAGTAAAAAGCACAATGTTAAAACTTTTAGTTTATAAACAAAGATAAAATTATGTAATTATCTACAGGTGAACTATGAGTATTTTTTTTTTTTTTTTTTTTTGCTTTTTGAGACAGGGTCTCGCTTTGTAGTTCAGGCTGGCCCTGAGCTCACTATGGTGCCCAGGCAAGCCGCCGCGAACTCAGCAATCCTCCTGTCTCTGCCTCCCGAGTGCTGGGATTACAGGCGTGAGCCACCACGTCCGGTATTGTGGTATGCGGTGTTGATTGTTGGTGGGCGTGTC
>PVIC010009234.1:0-13321 GCA_004025085.1 Thryonomys swinderianus | reverse complement strand
GAGGCAGGCGCCGGAACCACTGAGCTAACCCTCCGGCCCCAAACTATGAGTATTTTCAATCTATGATTTAATAAAAGTTTTCTATCTGTTCTAAAGAGTTTACCTGAAATTTAAGAACATGGAAAATTTGTAAGTAAAACAATGGACAAAGATACATTAAAGTAAACAAGAAGGCTGTGGCTTTTGCTCTATTGTACTGAGAAAAATAGGTATTAAAAAAATTATCAGAAGGCCGGAGATTTAGCTCAGCAGTTCCAGCACCTGCCTCGCAAGCGCAAAGTCCTGAGTTCAATCCGGGTAACCACATGCAACAATACTGGTTGTGGTGAGTCACGTGCACCAGCAATCAGTACCACATACCACAGTGCCGGGCGTGGTGGCTCACGCCTGTCATCCCAGCACTCGGGAGGAAGAGGCAGGAGGATTGCCGAGTTCCAGGCTTGCCTGGGCTACATAATGAGCTCAGGGCCAACCTGAACTACAAAGTGAGACCCTGTCTCAAAAAAAAAAAAAAAAAAAAAAAAAAAAAAAAAAAAAAAAAAAAAAAAAAAAAAAAAAAAAAAAAAAAAAAAAAAAAAAAAAAAAAAAAAAAAAAAAAAAAAAAAAAAAAAAAAAAAAAACCAAAAATCAGAAATATAAAATGTACCAATAAAGAATTCAGCTAAAAAAATTATCAGAGATAACAAAGACACACATTGATAAAAGGTTTAATTCACCAAGGAAAAGGATACTAAACATCTATGAGCACAGTAAAATTATCAAACTATATGAGATAAATTATTTCAATTATAAGACAATTAAATTAAGTCAACAGAATGAACAAGGTTCACCTAAAGGACATGTGTGAGGCATGGGCTGGCCACTCACATCTCATTAAGTTGCATTTCTTACACATAACATCACAAAGTAGGGCTCAGCAAATTAAAAATTCTATATTACAAAGACCATAATCTCTGACTACAATGTAATCCATTCTGAACAAAGTTTATAGTTAATTTTTAATTCTTAAACATTTATAAATTAAAAACAAAACTAAATAATGTATTTGTATGTCAAAAAATTAAAAGTTTACATAGAAAACTATTGGCACTAACTCATATGACACTCATAAATGTGTAATATAACATTGAATATTATAACTATTATGGTTTAGTGATATTTTAAAGGCAATGTACAGGCTTATCCGTACATTACCAAACATTAGAAAAGATATATTCTAAAAAATAGTGAGCTGAGCATCTAATTTAAGATGTTAAACAACAACAAAATGTAGTGAGCACCTTCTCCAGAAGAAGGAAATAATATAGCTAGATCCAAAAACTGTAACACTGAATATCATTAATAGAATAAAAGAATACTGGTTATTTGACAAAGATTAATAATATAAACTGGCTCTTGTCTTAAATTTTAAGTATGGACATAAAAATAGATGGCAGCAAGTAAAGTGACTAAAAATGTTATAAACCAGTTATGCAAATAAATTTGAAAATGTATAAAATGAAGAAACTTGTGGAAAAATGTAAATTTAAAAGGGGACTCAAAATATAATTGAGCACAATGTTGAGTGTGATTGTGTGAGCTGTATATAAAATGTACCAATAAAGAAATCAATATAAAAAATATAATTGAGCTTAAGTAGCCTTTTAATTAAAAGTAATTTAGTTGAAAATAATCCTAAATTAAATTTCCAGATACACATGGTTTGAGAAGTGAACTCAACTAAATATTTAAGCAATAGAAAATTCTTTTCAAGGTAAAAAGCAGGAAAAGAAGTATGCCCCTAATCACTTTATGAGATTAATATAAGCCAGATATGAAAACAGGGTACCGTTGTGCTCGCTTCGGCAGCACATATACTGAAATTGGAACGATACAGAGAAGATTAGCATGGCCCCTGCGCAAGGATGACACGCAAATTCGTGAAGCACTCCATATTTTTAGATCACAGATAGGCAAATACTGGATCTTCTCATTGATATGAGCACCTGTAGTTACAAATGAGCTGTAGAAAGTATGACAGTTTTTGTAGAACAGGAAATTTCCAAAGGAAATTTGGTGTGGGGATGTAATGAGGGGAAGGAATAAATATGATTCTGAAAGAAAATAAAAGAGCATGTATATAGGGGGTGGGGAGGTGTGGGGGGGTGGGGAGATGGGTAAAAATGAGAATTGACTGTGTCATATATTGGTACAAATTCCCCAGTGTTGTGTGTGATTGTGAGATGTGTATGAATTGTACCAATAAAGAATTCAATTTAAAAAAGAAAACAGGGTAACATTGTAAGGAAAAAAATTACAGAATAATCGCATTCTTAAAAACAAGCATTCATAATTCCAAAATTAACAAAGAATCTACCTACATATATTATGATCATATGTATCTTAATGGAAATATATAATGATACATATAAATAAATCATAGGTAATGTGTGGCTGAATTTCAGAAGCAGCACTGGCCAGAGTCAGCATTGACCAAAGAATATCACAAAATATTATTTGTGATAATTTATTAACATAAAGTTCCCAAATAAGCAAAAGCTAAACATATACTATTTAAGGAATCATACTTAAATTAACACATAATATCAAAGTGAAGGAACTATAATAAACACAGAATTAAGATCATTCTACCCACAGAAGTGGAGGTGAGTACACTGCGATCTCCACAAGGGGCACAAAACTTGGAATGATGTTGACAGTGTTCTAAATTTTTAGCAAAGTGGTTGGTAAATAGGACTTTACTTCATTATTTTGTTTTAAAATATCTATATGTTATTCATAGTAATATATTGCATGCATTATAATAAAACATTTTAAAGTAATGGACGGTATATGTCTCCAGGTCCCTCAAAAAATCATCAGGCTAGGGGTTTAGCTCAGTGGTTCTGGTGCTTGTATCACAAGCACAAGGTCCTGAGTTCAATCCCCAGTATCACCAAAAAAAAAAAAAGAAGAAACAAAGGTCAGTAATCTGATAGGTGAAAATTCAAGCTCATGTTCATAGTTACTCCTGATGAGCATATCAATATTATCACGGCATATGGAGAAGTTGTGGAAAGTGAAGAGGATTTGGAAGGCAGAGCCATGCTACAGATCAAGTCTAAATCCCAGTCAAACTTGTAGCTGACTTGAAATGGTAGGAAGCATTCAGGTAGAATCCCTGGAATTTAGAGGTCACCATATTTCAGACTTGGCTTTCACATACATGAATATTGGCCAGCTGCTAAACTGGGCAGTGACCAGAAGAAAGCACAGAAAGATATATTCCTTGAACTCAATATATTCAAAATCTAATATAGAAGATATCAGAGCATTATAAAATAGGAGGATGGTATAATATAGAGAGACAAAGTAGGCTGTTCTAATATAGAATAAGATGAATGGGTGCAGGTTACTCACAGAAAGTCAAGAACTGAAGCATGAGTTGGAATTAATCACACAAGGTGACGACAAAGCAAGAAGAAGAACAACAAAAAGAGTAGAGAACTCTAGACACAGGAAAGAGATTCCACAACCAATCAGATATGACATCTTGATAATCTTAAATTCAGCGATTGCAGTTACAGAGAAGAAAGAAGCCAAAGAGCACACTATAGGAAGTTTAAGAGCAAGATAGAAATAGAAAGGCTTGAAACCAGTATCAATGCACTTAATACTGAAGGTGAAGGTGCTCTGGCAGTTTTTAAGCAAGGTCATGATATATCCTAGATCTGTACCTAAGAAAACTCCTTCGAAGCAGGAATATTTTGAGTTTCAGCAAAACTGAAGAAATTTAGGGAGAAATCGTACCTTAGGGGAAAAGGAAGAAGTGGAAGGACTCATATGTATTTAGGAAATACAGAATCAACAGAATATGAAGTCACTGAATGTGTAAGGGTGAAGGATCAGGGTTACAAAGCATCTTGAGAGGTGGCTGATGGGATAAAGATTGAGGAGACACTTGTCTCCCTCAGATAACTGAAGATAAAACATAGGATTTAAGACTTTAACATAGGGACACTGTGTAGGCAAAGAGGAGGGAGAAACTGAGATCTTAATGAATGCCAGTAGTTTCAAAGGGCAAAAATAATAGATCTTTCTAAACAGGAATTCAAAAACTCATCAAAGAGCTTGTATGTTTGGAGGCCATAGAATCTGATGAGAATGACTATTTTTGAGGTGAATGTGATAAGTCAGATAGAATTAATAATGGCAGCTGCTGATTAAAATTTTTAAAGAGGGGATTTGACGACTTTGATAAAAATTACACCTCAAAGATAATGATCAAATGAATGACCAAAGAACATTTAACAACATAATATATAAGATTAGATTGACCAGTTTTTCATTCAGGGTAAAGTGAAAAGGCAGAAAGGATGCTTACATGGAACCTGAGACAATGAAAGGACAGAAAAAAGATACACACATGTTGCCTACTTTCTAAAAATATTATTAGATGGATTCTACAGGTATGACCATTGACATGTTAGTAAATTTACCTCAATATACTTTAGAGTTACAGGTCTGAGTCATAATTTGAGAACTGCTGTTTCAAGGTCTCTGTGACTCATCCATTCTTTGCCACCGTTTTTTGCATTCTGTTCATTTTCTCTATCTTCTCACCCAGCTATTAAATAAAATCTGATAAAAATTGAATTTTCAATAAAAAGTTAGGTCTGACTTCTAAAGTCATTAATATAGATTCCTGTGTCACCCTCCAAGAATTTTTACATCAATGAGTCAACCTAGTTTAAGGCCCACCTAACGTCCTCTAACAATTAGACTGCAAAGTGACAACTCTGAAAATGGAAATAATCTGTTGGCTTCTACAGCAAATGTAGACACTTACGTTTCTGAGCTGACCTGATTATGACATTCTGGAGAAATTTAGTCTAGCATGTTCTTTCAAATAGCTCACAATCAATATTTGTTATATATAATAAAAATGGACATATGGGTTTACTATGACACGTTTATCCTCTGCAACTGATTTCTGCTCAATTAAAGATTTATAAGGTGCTGTAAACCGTTTCTCCTAGAGTTTATACATAATGTAGAAAACTCTTTACCATGAACCATTTGCCAGAAGCCATCTCTTTTACATGATATTAGCATAGGCAGTGCCTCCCTTGTGATATGTGTTAGCACAGCCTATTAATTTAAGAGTAGGTGATAATCTTGGGCCGGAGGGTTAGCACAGTGGTTCCGGCGCCTGCCTCGCAAGCGCAAGGCCCTGAGTTCGATCCCTGGAAACCACATAGAATGCTGGGCGTGGAGACACGCCCACCAACAATCAACACCGCATACCACAATGCCGGGCGTGGTGGCTCACGCCTGTCATCCCAGCACTTGGGAGGCAGAGGCAGGAGGATTGCTGAGTTCAAGGCTTGCCTGGGCACCATAGTGAGCTCAGGGCCAGCCTGAACTACAACGCGAGACCCTGTCTCAAAAAGCAAAAAAAAAAAAAAAAAAAAAAAAGAGTAGGTAATAGTCTCATTGTAGCTGTCTCCTGTGATAACATTAATTACAATCCAGGAAATCTGGAAATCAAGAAAGGCCTTCGCAATCTATATCATGGGACTCAGGCTTTTACTGTTTTAGGAGCATTTTCTGACCTTGCCTTATGGTAGAAATGCTCAAGAAAAGGAAAGCAACCTCTTCTTCTCAGACCCGCTACTCTCATGCTATGTGCTCTGAGCACAGCTGCGTGTACAAGGGCATCAACAGAATCTTCCATTCTACCTCCTGCTAAACTTGGGTTTGGGGCCTTCTCTAAAGCACATCGCTCTTATTCCCAGCAGTTCAAACTGCTTAACATTTACCAAGTCCAAATAGTCATGAATGTGACATAGTGTCTTCAAAATTATGTTTGTGGTCCTATAAGTCTTGCATATGTAAGTCCTCGCAAAGGCATGTTGTTACTGACTGAGGAGGAATTTGGAAATCTCTTCTCTCTGTCTACATGGAGTCCTTAAACTTCAGTACATGGACACATAGTATCCTCACCATCTCCACTCAACTCTAAACAAAACCAGCACCATTTTATGAGCACCATCTCTATCATCAAGTAACACTTGAAAGCACTGAACTACCAAAGCTTAGTAAACATGGGCCAGGTATGAGACTTAAGCAGCCGAATACCTTCTGGGACTAGCTTCTTACCAGTCTCTGACATACTTCCCCAGAACTGTAACTCGGTTTAACCCTGACTACTCAAACATCATCCCAGTCTTACCCAAGTGCCATAGTCCTCCCTAAGTTGAGGATCCCTCATATAGAAGCCTCAAATTCAGCCTTTGACATATACTTATGTCTAGGAAAACAAATTTTGTATAATGTCACAAAAATATCTTACGCTGTCTTATTAAACTAACCTTTAGCTGATTCCAATTTTTCCACTTTAGCATGAAAAGCAAATACCTTATGTAGTTCCACTTAAAATCAGATGCCTTCATGTCAACAGAATTCTGTATTCATCTGAAAACCAAATTATGCCTTTTTTCTAAGTAACTTCACATCTATTACTACAGTATGAAATAACATTAAATTTCTTGGAATCTATACCATGCTGTTAACTTGAATTTTAAAAATTATTATTTCTATAAATAGTAAGTATTTAGTAACTTATAAATTCTTGTTTGTACCCAAGTAGAAGTAGACCTCTTATGTGCTTATCCAGGCTGGTTTTTAGAATCCAGAAATTCAGACTATTGTTTTTGTTTACTTAAATAAACACAATCAATTTGTACAAAGATTTTGTTCATGAACTATAGAATAGAAACCTTAATTTGTATCACCCGAAAATAATATAATTATGCCTTCTATATATTAACTTGAGTCATTGATTAAATTTGGGGCAAACACACCCAGGAAAAATCTTATCCAGTTTACACTAGTGACAAAATAACTATAAAGTCACATAAAGGATATGTTCTAGTCTTGACAGAAGCACAGGTACCTATGACATCTGTATCCTAAATGAAATAGGACTGACAGTGAAAAAGCATTTCTATTTTTCCATTTTCACATTGAGAATTACACTGTATTTTGTCCATATCTCCTGCAATATAGTTTCTTTTTTGTACAAGGAAATTGTGACCGGACAAGTAGTGTCTCATGTGGAAACTATCACGGCATTAACATTCTCACAAAAGCCCCTAAGTATAGAAAGAGAAAGCCAATTTTTAAAAACAGAATGTACATAATATTCATTACTTGAACATATTACCCTGATATATTATATGGTATATATGTATTTATAAGTGACTTTTATATAACATCTATAAAATTTAAACATCATCCATTCCATCAGTATGCTCCCAAGGAGTACACATTCTCTAATCCACTCCAACTTTTCTGAAAAAGGCTAGTAGGTTTTAGAAAAACTCACTTAATCCCTTAGTAATAAGTAAAATAGTTTACACAATCTATTTATCAAACATTAGATCCAAACGCAGTACCTGTCCACCAGCTGCCAAGAGTGACTGACACATTTGGTAATTATAATACAATTTTGAAGGGAATATATTATCAGTTTGACATCTGGAAATAGGGACTCTAAATACGTATAAAAGTTTCTAGTGAAGATGTGTCTCAGTTCACATTTGTGTCATGCCTTCTTTACACCATTTTTAAAGTCATTTTCCATTTTTAAAGGTAGCACTGCTAGGCTGGCCATCACTGCAGCGTGGTTTCCTGAAGGTTCATAAATTTTGAGGGTGCAGATGGGATCAGATCCTTGGCTTAAAGGATCCAGTAACTAGGCATATTCATGACAATTCAAAATGAAAGAAAACAATACTTGCCATCAGGGAGGATAATTCTTGATATAGACGATATAAATCCATAGATGACCCCCATTTTCATGTTAGAAATGTTGTTAGGTATGGTTAAGATTACTTGGTTAAAATAAAATAGATGATGTCTTAAACGAATAGGTGCTATGCAAAGCAATGCATAATTATAGTGATCTCCTTCTCCACAATCAGATATGTAAGAGAATATATTTCTGCTTTGGACATATTTATTGTACACATTATTGTAGTTTTAACAAAGACAATTTTCACAGCAGAAGAAATTTAGTGGCTAATGATGAGGCATTTACTTTAATAAACCATTTTGTTAAGAACACTAATTTTTGAAAGAATTATATTCTACCTGGCTTACTCCTTGCATTTCGGTATGTCCAGGTGACCCCTTCTTAGCAGAAGAGCACAATGGAGCTGTTAAAATTCAAGGTTCTGTGATAGACAATTGGTCCAGATTTGCTCTGGACAAACTTTGTTGCTAGTTTTTACCTCAGTAAAATTACAAAAGTAAATCAAAAAAGAATCCTTGGGGATCTTGTTTGTCTTGTTTTGCTTTTAAATTCTAAATAGAGAACAGCTTGGAGATACAGAGATCACAGTTAAAGTACATTTTCAATTTTATGTTAATTAAAAGCTAACGTAAAGTCTTCTCAGGGAATTGAAGAGAGTACTAGTAGAAACTGACAGACATAGGCTCAGTTACTGCGGGTGAAACCCAGGCCCTCGTGTCGTCAGGCTCGCACTCTACTGCTGAACAACATGCCCAGCCCTTAGTTCCTCGACATAAAATCAATGCAAAAGTATTCATTCACCATGATGTTTGTGTGTCTTTAAAAAAATACTTTGATAAGCTGAGTGGTAGAGCTGAGATATAAAGATCTTGTTCACACAGAAGTACTGCAAGTATGTACTGATAAAAATGTAATAAAAAACCACTGATTTGTATTCTCTTCATGGGACATCTAAGGATATTTTATACTTTTCTAAGTACATACAGAGACTGGAGTATACAGTTTGGAGTAGTATCAAGGCAAGAGTAGCTGTCAACATGGTGTACAGGAGAGGCATCAAGAACTTTCCAAGATGGGCCAAAGGGTTAGCTCAGTGGTTCCGGCGCCTGCCTCGTAAGCGCAAGGTCCTGAGTTCGATCCCCGGTGACCACGTATAATGCTGGGCATGGAGACACGCCCACCAACAATCAACACCGCATACCACAATGCCGGACGTGGTGGCTCACGCCTGCCATCCCAGCACTCGGGAGGCAGAGACAAGAGGATTGCTGAGTTCGCGGCGGCTTGCCTGGGCACCATAGTGAGCTGAGGGCCAGCCTGAACTACAAAGCGAGACCCTGTCTCAAAAAGCAAAAAAAAAAAAAGAACTTTCCAAGAGGATTTAGGAGAATGAGAAGGGGAAGCCTGTAAGGGAATTCCTGGTGAGGACCAAAGCTGACAGCTTGCAGCAGTGATAATGATTGTGGGCATGCACGGGGAAAACCTCCTCACTTTGCTCTACAGATTCTTCAGTGAACATTACTCTTTCTCTAACACTGTTCTGTTTTATATATGGAGCCCTTGGGGAGGTACCACAAGTTCCACTTCGCGTCTCGCGTACTACAGAGCAAGAGCAAAGCCACCACAAGCAGCCCATGAAAAATGATGAGGGGCCTGGGTCACAGGCAGGGCCAACATGCAAGGCGAAAAAGCAGGGAGAGGCTGGAAGGCTGATTCACAGCCACTGTTCTCACTCCTTCCAATCGATTGCTTTCCATCGCACCATTTTCCTAATCATTTACAGCCACCAAATGATGCTTACATGGCTTTGTGCTCAAAAAGGTTAAACACACAGTGTATGGTTGATGCGTGTCCATGCTTAAGAAAAATCCCCAAATCTATTCTTTCTTTTACACCAAAGTTTCCCAAAATATATTCACCTAAAATGACTACTGTGAAATGGGAATTACGACTAAAGTAACTTGTCAAAGAAATGGAGGAAGCACGGGGTTAAACGTGGCCTTCAGTCTAGAGGACGCTCTAGAACCTCTTCTATGTCACTGTGTGTGGCAAACATCCCAGAAGAGGCCACTGTGTGTGTAACACTCTGCTCACTGATTTGATCCCAAAACTCACTTCTCTTAATATTGTTGGGAACTGATGTCGAAAGAAACTCTTCTGAGAAACACTGTTGAATGAAAACAGAAATTGTTGCCTTTTTATATTTTACACTATTTGAACACAATAAATTATATGTTCATATCTTTCACAACAGTAATAGCTATTCTTTAGCTTTTCTTTGTACATAACAAAGAATCAGTGACACAGTTATGTCACAGAATGTGGCCAAGATAATTAGGGTATTCTATGGCTCATATGCAATACTAAACTTTCAAGCCTGCTTGTGAGGGTTAGTGTGTGTGGGTCCTGAGTATACAAGTTCAATATAAGACTTAATTGCAACAGACTGTACTGATTCTGTAAGTATTCAGGAGCCTTGGCCCCCAAACTTCATTTCTTCTGGACTTTACAGCTAAAGCTTACCACTACCCTTCTAATTTTACATTGTCATAGGCTAGGCTTGCCAACTGTTTGTACATTCCTTAGATTAGAAGGCAGAGATTTAGTAAGGACCAATCAGCAGTAGGTACAAAATTTGAAACTGACAAGGGCAAGGAGCCTGGTGGGAATGATCCTCTGGTACAGGTCAGTGACCACCCAGCAGACATGAGCATCTTTGGCTTCAGCCACGGTTCTCTTCATGGGGAGCAGCAAGGATGGTTTATGATGTTCTGCTCCCCTCTACATGCACTTCCACTGCTGGAGAGCCACTAGAAGGAAGAAAGGTCTAAGAAGGATGTGGAAACACAGTGTCTCGGGGGCTTGTGGAAGTACTCAGTTCTGTTATTACACTCCTACATACACACAGATGCCACCTTCCCGTGACTCTTGATACCAGAGACACTAAACAGTCACTATCAAAGCTGTACTGGACAACTCTGAACTCATTATTATGACAGATGGATGATGAGATGGAGATTAAGAATTTGACTATCTTCATTAGAATTCTATGTCTTTTATAATTTTGTGGCTTGAACTCCTCCATACCTTAGTGTTGTTATCTATAAAACAAAGACAGTTTGAATGTTAGTATAAGTAACAGAGGAGTTGAGACATGTTTTGTAGAATCTATTTTCCCAGAAGGCTGCCCAGAAAAAAAAAATATTCAAGTTCAAACTGCTTATCTGGCAAGTTATTCCAGGAAACATAATAGGGAGTAGGAGGAAGGAACCAGAAAACAAAGGAGTAAATGAAAGCAATGAAGTCAAGTAAGTTACTGTGGTCACTTGGACTCAGTCCACTGAGGAACTCTGGGAGACAGCAAAGAACAAAGCTCAGAGTAGCTGTGGCTGGGGATGAGGATGCAGGAATACGAGCTACCAGTTCTTTATTTTGCTATACTATCCAGAACTTCTGCCTTTTCCTGTTTGTGTGCACTACAGCCAAAAAGGAACTTCTCAGTTACAATAGGCTTGCAAGAAGTGTGCAAGCGGTGTTGGATGGGAAGAAATGGATGCTAAGAGCCTCTGCTTACAAATATATTTGGAAGAGTGTCCTGGCT
Source organism: Thryonomys swinderianus (assembly GCA_004025085.1). Taxonomy (NCBI): domain Eukaryota; kingdom Metazoa; phylum Chordata; class Mammalia; order Rodentia; family Thryonomyidae; genus Thryonomys; species Thryonomys swinderianus. The sequence goes on along the minus strand of PVIC010009234.1, from coordinate 1,922 downwards.
GTATAATGCCCATCAAAATCTAACTCTGAGTACTACCTTTTAGTTGAAAATTTAGGAATCCAATTATTTCAAAATCAATGTTCTTATCTTTGAGTTTAGTTGTGATCTAGGTTTCTCAGATATTCCTGACGCTCTTTTTTATACTTCCCAAGAACAATATAAACAATCTGAAATGGATTATTCAAAGGTCCCAAAACATGCTTCCATTTCCCACTTCTTCATCGTTTACATTGTTCCCTCAGTTAAAAACAATTCCTTATGTCACTATATTTCCTGCTGCTGCTTTCTCAACAAGACTTATATTAATTTTTCTCTTCTCAGTAGCCTTCATGATTTATCATGGAATGTCTTCTCACCTTCTTCCCTGTATAAGAATGTATTATCTTCTCCATCCTACTAATTGAGTTTAAGACAAATTATATGTATTGGATATAATGACATACCCATCAATCCTATTAAATGAATATTTGTGTAGAAGTTATAATTACAAGTTTGGTTGAAAAGAAAATTTAATTATGAATTTAAAATAGTTTAGAGATTACATGGTTTTCAGGGTTTTTTCTGCTTTTATTTTTGTTCTTGTTTTTTGAGATAAGACCTTGCTATGTAGTTCAAGATGGCCTTGAAAACACTGTGGGCCCCAGATGGCATAAACTTATAATTAACATAAAATCAATAGAAAAGTATTCATCCACTATGATGTTGGTGTGTCTTTTAGAAAAAAAAATACATTGAAGAGCCGAGTAGTAGAGCTGAGATCATAAAGATGTTGTTGATCCTCCTGCCTCAGCCTCTCAAGGGGGCTGAGATTACAGACATGTGCCACCAGGCCCAGCTATAGTTTTGAATTTTTTTTTTTTTTGAATCAGGGTCTCACTTTGTAGTTCAGGTTGGCCCTGAGCTCACTCTGTAGCCCAGGCTAACCTCGAACTCAGCAATCCTCCTGCCTCTGCCTCCCGAGTGCTGGGATTACAGGCGTGAGCCACCATGCCCAGCACTGCGGTATGTGGTATTGATTGCTGGTGGACGTGAGGCTCCATGCCCAGCATTGTATGCGGTTACCGGGAATTGAACTCAGGACCTTGCGCTTGAGAGGCAGGCGCCGGAACGACTGAGCTAACCCTCTGGCCCAATATAGTTTTGAATTTTAAAAAGTATGTTCAAACAAGAATAAAATAAGGATTTCTGCTCTTTCCACATTTACTAAAAATGTAGTAGAGGTTTTAGTCAGGGCCTATACACAAGAAAACAAAATAAAAAATGTCCAGATTGCAAAGAAAGTAGCATAACTATCTCCACTTGCAGATGACTTATTCTTGCATATAAAAATCTTAAGAACTATTAGGTGCATAATATTATGGCTGATAACTGAATTCATTAAGGTTGCAGGTTTTAAAATAAAAATACAAAAATCAATGTATCTATATATAAGCAATGAATAATATGAACTTGTGCTTGCAATTATACTTATAATAACTTCCAAAAAGACATGTTTAGGTATTAAATTTAACAAATGAAGTACAAGACAAAAGACTACAAAACATCATTGAAGGAAATAGAGAAAACATTAAATATAAAACTATGCCCTATGAATGGACTAGAAAACCTAATTTTTAGGTGAGTAGTACTCTACAAATTGATTAAGAAATTCAAGTTAGGGGCTGGAGATTTAGCTCAGTGATTCTGGCGCCTGCCTCACAAGTGCAAGGTCCTGAGTTCAATCCTGGTAACCACATAGAATGCTGGGCGTGGTGACTCATGCCCACCAGCCATCAATACCACATACCACAGTGCCTGGTGTGGTGGCTCACTCCTGTAATCCCAGCACTCGGGAGGCAGAGACAGGAGGACTGCTGAGTTTGAGGCTTGCCTGGGCTACATAGTGAGCACAGGGCCAGCCTGAACTACAAAGTGAGACCCTG
>PVIC010009233.1:24994-46161 GCA_004025085.1 Thryonomys swinderianus | reverse complement strand
AAAAAAAAAAAAAAAAAAAAAAAAATGAGAAAATCTGGTACGATATAGAATGTAAACCTAATACGATTTTACAGAGACCTAAAATATGAAGATGGAATATTTCCTGGTTTATGCTCACTAAGGATACAATTACGGGTGAGAAACATTTTGCTTCTTTGTCACAGTCTATGAAAGAGTACAAAAATTGCCATAGGTACTGATTTTGAAGTTTTAAGTGAAATCTAATGACAGGCCTAATGTACAAATTCACAGGTATGAATAATGAAAAACAACTGAACATTTTACCAAAAACTATTTAGAGAATTAAAAGGAAAGAATAGAAAGTTTACAATAGAGGACCCAAAGAGACATCATCTTAAGTATTTATGGTTAACACCATCACTTATCTATATGGATGTATGAACCCTCAACATGAAACAAAATAAAGTACACATATTGTCTATTTGATACTGAGGCAAGATTATCTCAATGATTGCATAAACCAGTATAATCATTGGAATATAGCAGACAAACAAAAACTGTGTGATGTTTAAAAAATATTTATTTATCTCAAATATTATGATTATGAAAAATAAAGAGAAACTGGTAATTGTTACAAATTGACATCTAATATGGAAATATGATTACTAAGTACATCATGAGATCCTGGATTGCATAGCTACATAGAAAAAATTAATTGAAAATTATTGGAAGGTAAATAATTTTAATACATTAGTTTGTAATATGATACCTAAGATCATTATTTTGAACATTATACCATATTATATAAATCATTAACAGAAAGTGTTAGGCCAACATTATTATTTATAAAACTCAATTGTCATAGAGTTATATCAAAATTTTGTTCATATAAACACCCTTAATAGGACTTCATGGAACTGTTTTGTACTGCTGAGGGTAATCTGTCAGTTGCCATTTTTATTTAAAAAATTTAAAGTAAATCATGTTATATACAATGTATACATTCAGTTACACATATATGTCCACACTGTTAACATCTGTAGTATATAATATTGGTAGTAGTTTTAGGTTCACAGAAAAAAAAATAAGAAAAATGTATAAATTTCTCCAATTTGCTTTCTGATTGCACACATTGCAGCCCTCTATATTATAAAAATCTTCCTCCACTATGAGAGGATGATTTGCTACAAATGATGAAAAAATATTGAGACTTTAATCACATGATGGTCATTATTTATATTGAAATTTATTTTTAGTATACAAAATTTAAGAGTTTAGAAAAATGTATGATACATATTCATGGTTATATAACATTTTGGTTTAGATCTGGAATGTTCTTCAAAAATTCTCATGTGCCTAGTGTGGGACTTTAGCAAGGTGCTTGGATAGTGAGGACCTATACTCCTTGGGGGGTTCATGCATTGATTTAAGATACAAAGTAAGCTCTTGAGATGAGAAGCCTGATCAGAAAAGGTAAGTCACCAAGTCTGTGACCTGGAAGACTATATGAACCTTCTCAGTTCTTCTTTTCTCTTTCTGCTTTCCAGCCACAATGATGGGAACATTTTTCCACTACCCATATTCTTCAATCATTCTATTTCTGCCTCATAGCCACCAATGACTATAAATATAACCAAAAATAAGCCTCTAAACTTTTAATTTTCTTGTCTCAGTCATTAAGTCCCAGTGAAGAAAAAAATAACTGAGCTCGATACTAGGAGTTAAAACATTACTGTGACTCCATGACCACATAGTGCAAAATTCTTTAGAATTTGTCTGTGAGAGGAGTTAGAAGTATTGGGAGATATTAGCTAGAGAAGATGTGGCATGCTATAAGCTGAACTTGATGGGTAATACCTATCAGGGCTTAGACGTCCTGAATTTTCATAGAAATTCAGACAATAAAGAAGAGGCTCAGACGTTTTAGTTGGGAAAAAGGACACTGTTGGCAGTTGGATTTGAGATCATGTGTGTTAAACTCTGCAGAAAATTTGTCTACATGTTTCCCTTTTCTTGAGAATTTGTGGGAGAATAAGATTGAGAGCAGTGGGTTATGTAGTCTGGAAGAGAAAATGTCAAGGCAACCCAATGTTCAATCTATAGTATGAGTACTGCTTTTTGCTTTTAGTAAGATCTGTAGTAAAAAGTCAGGAATATGGGACTGAGTTAAATGATTTTAAAAGGCTAGAGTTTATCAGAAAGAACGTGTATACTTAGTGCATGGAAAGTTTGGTTGCTCTAAAGATTGACATTATTTTTTTTAAAAGTCACATACTTTGTATCGGAACAACAGGAAACAAACGTTGAAGGCCTCTCAGGAACCTGTGAGAGCCTGACCTTCACAGAAAATTGGTTATATAGAATTTGGCTCACAGTGCTTAACCATCCTCACATTCAGAGGCCTCTGCAACCATAATCCAAAGTGGCCTGGTTAATGCTCAAGCTAGATTCTATGGTAATATCATATTTAGTTGGGCTAGGAATCAACAAACTATATTTTACATTCTCATCAGCAGTGACTGAGAGTTCCTATTCCCCATATCATCCCTGGCAGTAAGTCAGTGTTCCAGATTTCACTGTTCTAGTGGGTTTGTAGTCATAATGAATTATGAAAACTTTGATTTTTCCCAGAGCCATGTGATGTAGACCACCTTTTCATATAATTGTTTGGTATTTGTATATCTTCTTTGATGTGTTATCTGTTAAGATCTATGGTCCCTTTTGTAAATCATGTTGTTTGAATTTCTTATGGTTCAATTTTAAGTTCCTTAAATAATTCAGATTAAGTGTTTACCTCTTGTTCATTTGCAAATGCTTTCTCCTATTTCAAGACTTATTTTTTATTAGCTTGAAACTACTTTTGTCTAAGCACAAGTTTTTGTATTAATTACAGCTTATCAATTATTTTATTCATGCATTTTGCCTTTGACATTGTATCTAAAAACTTTGAATACTCAATGCTGTATAAGCTATTTAATGAAAATAAAAGAGTAATATTTATTTTTGTTTACTATCACTAGGATCTGTTGAAACTTCAAATAAACAAAGAGGGCACAAGTAACCTGAATCTTGGAAATAATATCCCCTAGTCATGACAGTTTTTGTTCTGAGTGTTGATAAAGCCAACCTGAAAAGTCCTATATTAATTGGTTATAGCAGCCCATGTGTCTAATTCCAGAACTGTGGGAGACTGGTACAGAAGGATCCTAAGTCTGAGCCTAGATAACTTACCTATCTAGTGACAGCCTACCTTAAGAAAAGGGTGGGCAGATGGGGATGTATCACAGGCTCTGGATTCTATCTCCTACCAAAAACAAAGCAAAACAAAAAAATTATATTTTTCAAGACATCTGTACTTGAGGTTGTATGTGAGATATTGATTGATTACACATTGCCTTTGTAGTTACCACTTTCTCAGTCAGAAATGAGTTTTTATATCTCTGAATTCAATTTATTGTTAAAGATATAGTTTACATTGTTAATTATACTATTTAGAATTTAATTTGTTCATCATTTTGATTTTCAAATCAATAATACATCAATATGAAATATGTATTATCTTGATTTATAAATTTCATTTGATCCATTATGTAATAAATTATTACCATAAAATCATCAATTATATATTGTATATGTATAACACAAAAAAATAAAAACTACCATTGAATATTTTTTAAAGTCTGCTTTTCCATTTTTATATGTATTTCAGAAATATTATCATCGCTTCTTGGCCTTTTGGCTAAGATCAAGTGTAGAAATATTATCAGTGTATCATTCATTATATAACCTTATCACATAAGTTAGCACTGCTCTATAATTTCTTTTGTAAGTGATGCTATATTTGTGAAATATAAAAATTAAATTTAACATGTCAAATATTTATAAAGTATAAACTTTACACTTTATAAAGTATTATGTAAAACTAAGTTCTTTATCACTTTATCAAAATAATTTTTTTTTTAGACAGGGTCTCGCTTCATAGTTCAGGCTGGCCCTGAGATCACTGTGTAGCCCAGACAAGCCTGGAACTCAGCAATCCTCCTGCCTCTGCCTCCCGAGTGCTGGGATGACAGGCGTGAGCCACCATGCCTGGCACTGTGGTATGTGGTATTGATGGCTGGTGGGCGTGAGTCTCCACACCCAGCATTCTATGTGGTTACGCGGATTGAACTCAGGACTTTGTGCTTGCGAGGCAGGCGCCAGAACCACTGAGCTAAATCTCCAGCCCCAAAATAATTTTTAAAAAGAAACTGTAGTATGATAATTTGCAATTCAACTATCATTATTTTGCCCTAAAAGTTATCAATTACCTATGTTTTTTAAGAGATCTATTCATATTTTTATGGGCAATGTCAAAAAGACTGGAGATTTCCAAGACAGGTAAGGAATGATAAATTTCCTGAATCTATAGAGATAAAAAATTAAATCAAAACACATTACTTCAGTTTCTTTTTTAAAAAAACCTTTGATTTCTAGAGAATCTACTGTATTTCCCTTGTATAATAGGTTCAGGTCTCCATTTGAAGCTTCAGAATTGCTACAAACAATGATTCTTTTCCTTTATTGATTCAAGAAAAAAATCAGTTTATTTGGTAAAGAATTGGGAACTTTCTCACTCTTGTGAAGGTCAAACCACAGAATGATGGACAGGATTCTATTGCAACATAGTAGATTAGAATTTCTCAAACTGTATTGTGTAAACAAATCACCTACAGAGCATTTTAGTAAGAGAATCTGTTGAGTCTGTCTTCTGGAACTCTGATTCATTCAGTCTGCCTGGGGCTGAGGGAACTGCCTTTTTAAAGTAGTAGTTTAAATTATCAACTAAGAAAATTATAATCGAGTTATCATATGGTGACTGAAAAACAACATGTTTATGAAAGATCTTTAAAGATAGCAGAAATTTTGAGTTTTTGACTAGAGTAACAGATTTAAAAAAAAAAGTCTTCCTAATACTCAAGTATTATTAGTTACATTGGTTTTCACTGTTGTTATTTGTAATATGTCATGTAATATTCAAGGACATCTCTTCAAAGGTGAGATGTGTTACTAAACCATTACAGTCAAGACAAGAAAAATAAGAACTATTCTATATAATTTTGTTGAAAACAAATCACTTCACAGTTAAATATTAAGCTTAGTCTTCTTGCTTATAGGCCAACTTGACAAACTAAAATCTAACGCTATTTCTGTCTTTGCTCACAGGTGACATTTCAGTTGTCCTACACTGCTGTGTCACTCATGTAAGATAACATCAGCTGAAGATATCATGGTTCTTTAAGAACTGAGTGGTAAGAGAAAGTTTCACCTGGGGAGAGGCGAATTTTCTATCAAATTAACTCATCTTACTGTTGTTGGAATATCTTTGCTCATCTTACCATCCTAATCAACATAAGCTTCTCACTGACCTAATATACTCATCAGCATAAAGTCCTCATGGTCATAGGACTACCACTGTCCTCTGACACATCTGATTATTTCTTTGACCATAAGATCTTTGTCAATTTAGGATTATCACTGCCCTTTGAGTCACCTATTATACCCTATGAACCCAGCGGTCCAAGCTTGAGGTACCTTCATCTTTCCTACCTAGAGCAAAACTACTCAGGTCCAGAACCCAGCTTCTGTAAGCTTCATTTCCTGTCTTTGTTCTTTAATTCTCCTAGTGCTGTCCTGGCTCAGAGGAGACCAGGAGGTACCATAAGGATTCTGGTAAGATCCTTTTTTTTCTGTTCCCTACAAATATAATTTCTCTTTGCACAATACCTCTTAAGATTTTTATAACTTCCCAAGACTTTAATTTTGTTGATACATGGAAATGTACAAAATGCAATGTTGCCAAATATATCATATATAATAAGAAGAGCTCATATTTTTTAGAACTTAATATAGGCTGATCTTTGTTCTAGGTATTTTGATTGCATGGACTTACCTAATAATTAGAAAAGCACTTATGATTTAAGTGCTATAATAATTCTCATTTCATAAACAGGGAATTTCATGTAGAAAGACTAAATCAGTTGCTCGAGGCTACAAATCTAGTATAGTATAGTAAATACACAATTTTTAAGAGATATCAGTGACTATAAGGCTTAAATAGGATATTTATATAAGAGTTCTTAATCCTTCAATTTGTCTTATAAACCCCACATTTTCAAGAGTTATTATTTTATGAAATAACATATAGAGAATTAAAAGAAATATAATTTTTAAAAATAGTCTATAATGTTATTCTTATTAAATTATATGTGCACTGAAATCTTGGAGGAATTTGAAAACTCTATTTGACTAGACAAAACATACAATATGTGGAAATTCATCTTATCTTTCACGTTATCTGACAGTAGCAGTCTGGTTCTTTTTAAAACCAGTTAAAATGCAAAACAGCAAAAGGTGATTCAAGTAAATTATGCTTCTTAAAAATGATTAAGTTGGGCTGGAGGGTTAGCTCAGTGGTTCCGGCGCCTGCCGCGCAAGCACAAGGTCCTGAGTTCGATCCCCGTAACCACATATAATGCTGGGCATGGAGACACGCCCATCAACAATCAACACCGCATACTATAATAACGGACGTGGTGGCTCATGCCTGTAATCCCAGCACTCGGGAGGCAGGGACAGGAGGATTGCTGAGTTCGCGGCGGCTTGCCTGGGCACCATAGTGAGCTCAGGGCCAGCCTGAACTACAACGCGAGACCCTGTCTCAAAAAGCAAAAAAAAAAAAAGATCAAGTTTAGCAAGTAGCATTTAAATTTACAACAGCTCTTTCTTGAGCAAAAGTAGACTTAAATATTTAGGTCATCTAAGGACATTAAGAATAAGAATCTTATTACTTACAAAAACATTACCTGTAATATTGAGTAAAAACGTAGAATATGATATAATGACAAATAAATTCATTTAAATAAAAATCCAGGAGTATGTTTATATCTATTAGTGTTTGACCTACCAAAAAGGAAAATCATAGTTGCCCCCTAAATTTACCACAAGGTATAAGAGCCAGTGTTCTTACTAACCTTTTAAATTATAATTCAGTATTAATAACATCTAAGTATAACGAATTTTTAAAACACTAACAATTAATTGAAAGTATTTTATGTCATGAACAGTAATATTTTATCACATTTGTATGTTTCTATGTTCTTCATTGCACCATTCTGAATATGGGGTATGTGTCAGGGCAACTGAAGCCAATATCAGATGAAGAAAAATTGTCAGCAGTCATTTATATGCATGAATAATGAATCAGTGAAGAAAAGGACAACAGTAAGGTCTTAAAATGTTATCTGAAAGACATTGAAGAATTATTCAAAATTGTAAATCAAAGAGATCACATGCTTTAAAAATAATTGAGGAAATTAAATTGCTAGATTCTATGAATTTTTTAAGATAATTATGCCTTTTTGAGGGTAAGGTTGTCATTTTAGCCATTTCAAACATTTTTATCATCTCTCAACATAGACCTTGGCACAGAGCATGTCCTGAATGAATAATAAATTTTTGAACAAATTTATGAGAGCTATGCCTACGTAAGATCAGTCTGGTATTTGCATGATCTAGGGGGAAAAGTGACACTTTAAGGTGAAATATCAAAATATTTGGAGAACTCTTAGGATCTCATTTTCATTATTATGTCTATCACTTACCATTTACTGTTAAGAAGACATATGCCATAAAACTAATTAAGAACTGGTAAAATGATAAACTTTTTAAATTAATTGCATATGCATATCTATGAACATGTTAATGTGATCTAGCTGGGAATGGAAGGTGTAGATAACTATTCAATGGCTGTCAGAAAAAAAATCTCATGACAAGTAATGTTTTCACTCTACCTCACTTGCTGTCCACATTAAAACACACAAATAAATTTACTGTAGAGCACTGTTATAATTTATTGAAAACCAGAAAAACAGTACGTATCATACAAATAAATGAAGATTCTGACAAATGTCTTATCTAGTCACATTTACTTTCAATATAAGCGTAACAAATTTGATTCAATTTGTGATTCAGCTATGGTTTGAATGTTTCTCTAAAAATTCACTGGTTGGAAACATTACCTCCTACAGTGTCAGGAAGTGGAGCTTGATGGGAAATGTTTAGGTCCTGACAGTGCCACACACATGAATTGACTAGTCCCGTTGTAAAGAGCGTTTGCACGAAAATGTTTCCCCTTTTGTACCCCTGTGCATTTTGCCTTTGGAGAAGGATGCAGGAAGAGGCTCAAAATAGATACAGAGGACTTGATCTTGAGTTACTCAGCATTCAAAACTTTCACAAATAACTTTCTGTCTGTTTTCAATGATTCAGTATGTGAAATTCCCTATAGTATCACTAAATAGACTCAGAATCTTTGGGCACAGTAGCTGTTACAACATATAACTAGGTGTCATATCAAAGCCTCAATCCCATAAGTGAGGTTTTTGGAGATGGCTGAATCTGTTTCATCTGATATTAACATTATCAATCGTCTTTTGTTACTATTAGTATGAAAATGTTTTAAATTTTACTACAATGTATCTCTGTCTTTGAATTTAAATGAAACCTATGGAGACAAAATACAATTTGACAACATTATGAATGATTCTTCATATCTTTAGGTTGCTATCTTAATCACTGTAAAGGAGAAACTGACTGAGGACTAATGAATTAAGATTATTCAGTATCTATTTGTAGTACAGTGGGGGTCTCATCAGAAATGAAGGAATAAAGTGCTTACAAAGAAAACTGAGCCCTTAGTGTTTGCCTATGTTTCCTCTGTGTACTAAACCCTCTGTCCCAAGTCAGCTGTGCTACTGGGTGAAGCTAAATCCTTTCAGATGTGAGGCTTAGTGGTAGGAAATCAGAAGATTCCAGACTTACACCTGAAATAATCCACTTGAAGGGGATTGGCTCTATCCATTTCCTCTCTGACTGGTTTCTGGTTGTTATGAAATGAGCCACCTCATCTGCCAGGTGCTTTCAATATGATAACACTGCTCCAGAACTGTTGTAAAAGGAATAGTCTAACCAATGATGGAATGAAATATCAAAAGCTGTGAGAAAAAAAAAAAGAAAGGGAAAAAAAAGCTTTGCTTATTAAATTGATTTATCTTTATTTATGTAGACAAAGAATACTTGAAGCAGAATATCTTAGATGAAGTTGATGGAAAAAATAGGTTGAGAAACACACAAAAGAGATTAGTAAGAGATTGCTAGAGTCATAAGAGGATTGAGTCCTGGAATCCAAAGATTTGAAAAGTAGTGAGAGCACTGTGTCACGTAGAGTCTCCTGGTTGAATAAGATGAAAACTAAACATAAGTAATTTGATTTGGTATTATTTATTTATTTATTTATTGATGATTCTAAAAACAATAGTCTCAATAAAGTGAAAAGTTGTAAATTTAAATTAACTATGTTCAAAAGATAATTGTGTGTGAAGTAAAGATGTTAGACATAAAGAACATTTCAAATTGTTTTGTTCAAAAAAGAAACAGTTATTAGATAATTCCTGGCAGGTATAAGGTGGAATGAAAGGCATAACTATAACATTGGAAGCTATTATCAAATTATAAGATTAATAGAAATAATCTAATAAATATCACTTTATTGTTGGCAAGATAGAAACACAGCTTCACAAAATTATATAGGTGTAGGAGTCAGTTAACCAGTGAAGTGCTTGTCACTAAAGCACAGACAGGCTTTCCAATATGAAGATGTAAGGGGAAAACAAAGCACATGAATGCAAATAAAATTAGACTACTTGATATAATAGATCAGACAATTCACTCTGATATTGCCACGTAATCTTAGTGAAATAAGAAGGAGGAATATCAGTAAAGCACTGGAAAGTAATAGAAAGCTGTTTTTCAGTAACATTAATCAAGTTTCAAACCAAAGAAATTTTGCTATATCAAATATTACTAAATTAAAACTACAAACATTCAAATGTATCATGCACTCACAACATATTTATTTACTGTCCTTTCTCTTAGTGTATCCATCTACACACACGTTCTTATCAATCTCATCAATGGTCTTGACATAGCTTCTTTAGCAGATATTAGATTATTTTCTGTTGTAACAAATACATATACTTCTGCAGAAAAAGAAAATTTCATAAAATAAAAGAAACTTTGCAACATATATTATTTCCTTTTACAACTCCTGATCCTTATAAACTAAGTAGTTTTCATTGTGTTTTCTTCACACATACACATGCAAACACAGATGCACAAATCCTGCTAGTAGAGGAAATCTGAATTGCAGAATATAAAGGCTATTTTCTCAAGGATAGATGCAGGCATCTTCTCATAACAAAAGCTGTGTCTTTTTGTTTTACAATAAAATCAACTGCTTCACTGGTTAGTTACAAAATGCACCTGCTTTATATTATAAATCATAATTACAAGACTGTATGATTGGAATTTGAACTCAGTTGGGTAGAAAATTGTCATTAGGTATAATAGGAAATTAAATTTTATAAAACGTGAAACTGATGCTTAGATGTTATCAGTACTTAATAAACATTCCTGACAATTTTATGGAGACTTGGCATGATTTATGTTAGGTAGAATATGCATAATTAAATGCCACTATATGCTGAGTTCTTGAACAATTTACAATTCATAAATGTCAGTAGTTTATTTCAAAAATTAATTTTTTCTAAATAACTGGTAAAGTACCTGATATATGTTAAATACAACCAACATTATGAGACATATCAATTAACTCTTAGAAAAAAATAAAATTATTCAAATACCTACAACAATGTTATGATTCAGTTTTTGGTTACCAGAAATTACATAATCACAAATAATGCAAAATTGTATCATTTAGAAATGAAATATTACAGGCCCTGGGATTGTATAAATAATCCCAACATTTGATGGTTCGACTTAGACTTTTCAAATTTATAATGGTACAGAGCAATTCATATTCAGTAAAATCTATACTTCAGTTCTGAGTTATGGTCTTTTCTCAAGCCAGCATTTTCTCATTATTCTGGATGATAGAAGTGAGACACAGCTTCTTCTTGACCATGTGCTCATGAGGGAAAAGGACTAGCACAATACAGAGCACTGTGTTAATAATCTAGGAATTTTAATAGATAACATGAATTAATTGGATTTCAACTGCATTATTTTGAATTTATAGTGAGTTTATCAATTAACTTCATTGAAAGTGAAAGAGCATCTGTAAATATTTATTAATTGTATCATGTGCTCAGCTTATTATAATCCTCTTTAGAATGAACACATTTGTGATACTTTTAATTATTTTAGAATTTTTCTTGTTCTATAACATTCAGTTCCTGACAAAGTTTTTTCTCTAACTGAACAGTGGCTCATTACATGAATATAATGCATATAAAATTTGCAAATATAATCAAGGCAAGATTTTGTAATTAAATTTTTATAGAAATTTTATCATGAAATATATCATTTTATACTATATTAAAATGTAAAATTACTGACTTAGCCTCTATTTAATTGACAATAACTAATTTAAATTATTGTATTGTGAACCTGGAAAGCACCCTAGAATATACATCACTGTACTGCTTGTGGCAAAATTGAGAGGCGACAAAGAACTCAAAAATTTTAAAGGAAGGCAAAATATTTGTTGGTAAACATGTCATGTAATTCAATTTGCTTTAAAATATTTGTCAAATATGAATTTTTTTCAGATTATTTGTAATTGAAGAAATTGTTCATTGATTATGTGATTTGGAGTAAGACGTTTCCATTCTCAATAACATACAGTATTTTTCAATTGCATTCCAAAACTGGAATAATGGCTAGTAATCTAGATGTTTATAAATATTGTTAATGTTCCTAAAAACAACTGATTATATTTGATTTTCTGTCCTATAAATTAGTACTAAATTCATTTATTATATCTAATATCTTTATGTACATATATATATATATGTTTAATATTTTCTATTAATAAAACCATGTCACATCCAAAATGAGTTTTATTTCTTTTTTTCTAACTTAGATGCTTTTTAATTTTTTTCTTGCCTTATTACTTTAGCTAGGACATTCAGCAACATCATGATTGGAAACTACAAGAAAGGGTATTCTATCATCACTTCTTGGCTTAAGGAAAAGCTTTGAATATTTAAATTTTTGATATGACTTTAAGTGTGGGCCTGTTATACATTATTGCCAATTTCCTTTCTTTAACAAACATTGTGAATTTCTGTAAGGATATGGTGTTGACTTTTTTCAAGTGTTTTTTTTCCCCCTGTATCTGTTGATGTGTTTATTTAAATTTTAGTATGTATTCCATTAATTTTGTTCACCACATTAACAGTTTCTGTATGTTTACACATCTTTACATTCCAAGGATAAATCTCACTTGCTCATGTTCATGATCCATTAATGATATGCTAAATTTGGGTTTATTTTGTATAAGATGTTGTACCTATGTTTATTAATCTATTAGCCTGTTATATTTATTCTCTTGTAGTATGTTTCTTTTCTTTTCTTTTCTTTTTTTTTTTTTTTTTTATACAGGGTCATGCTTTGCAGTCCGGGCTGGCCCTGAGCTCACTCTGTAGGCCAGGTAAGCCTCAAACTCAGCAATCCTCCTGCCTCTGCCTCCCGAGTGCTGGGATTACAGGCGTGAGCCACCATGCCCAGGACTGTGGTATGTGGTATTGATGGCTGGTGGGCGTGAGTCACCACACCCAGCATTGTATGTGGTTTCCGGGGATTGAACTCAGGACCTTGCGCTTGCGAGGCAGGCACCAGAACCACTGAGCTAAATCTCTGGCCCTCTCTTGTAGTATGTTTATCTGGCTTTGGTATCATAGAAATGTTAAGCTAATAAAATAAATTTGGAAATGTTCCTGCTCTGATTTGTTGGAAAAGCATTAAAATATTAGCTTTCTTTCTTAAATATTTGGTAAAAATCATTACTGAGGCCATCTGGTTCCCAGTTTTTATTTTTCCTGGAAGAGTTTTTATTACTGTTTTAATATCTTTATTATATTATTCATAAGTTCATGTTCTCTGTTTCTTCATGATTCATTCTTGGTAGATATATTTTGAGAAATTTATCAGTTTCTCCAAGGTTATTCAATTTGTGTATAATTTTTCACAGTCTCATTATCGTTGTCTTTATGTTATATAATTATAATGTCCTTTAAAACTATATGTACAGGAAATAAAACAATATAGTTAAAAGACAAGCTATGGAATAGGAGAATATATTTGTCTTTCACGTATTGAGGGATTAGAATCAAATATACATTTTAAAACTCAAAAGTGAACAAAACTTTTAAATGAGCAAAAGATTTGTGGCAGAGTATGATGGCAAAAGCACATATTCCCAGAATCCTAGGAGGCTGAGGAAGGACTGAAATCCAAGTCCAGCCTGGGCAATACAATGACTTAGTGAGACATTACATCAAATATTTTTAAAAATAATTAAAATATAGTGTGGTTGTAGCTCACTGTGACAACGCTGGCTTCAATTCCTAGTGCTACAAAACAATAAGCAAAGGACTTGAATACACACATATATTCATAGGAGATATACCGATGAGTATCAGGTGTATGGAAAGTCAATCTCTGAAGTAAGTCTATGAATATATATGGTTTCCTAAAATATTTAACATAAAATTATCCTTAATTGAAATATTGCAATATCTCTGTATATATGAAGAGTAAAGATGTTATATTTGGACTCTTATGTTTATTCCAACATTATTCACAGTAGCCAAGATGTGTAAGCAACCTATGTACAACCAACTGATGAATGCATACAGAATGTTAGATATACAATTTTATAATGTTAGTATTTAAAAAGTAATGAATTCTAGCTATATAAAACAAGTATTTGCCTTAAAAACATAATGCCAAGTAAAATAAGCCAGTACAGAATGACAGATACTGCATAGTCTATTTCACAGTACTTAGCTTAGTCAAACCAAACTCACAGAAGTAGACAGTAGAATGGTAATTTTCAAGGAACAGAGCGAATGAGAAATAGCCTCTATTCAATACATAAAAACTTTGAACAAGATAAATTTCTCAAAATTGTCAAAAATTGTGCCTACTCTGGCAAGCGCAAGTTCCTGACTTCGATCCCAGTAACCACGTACAATGCTGGGCGTGGTGACTCACGCCCACCAGCCATCAATACCACAGACCACAGTGCCAGGCGTGGTGGCTCACGCCTGTCATCCCAGCACTCGGGAGGCAGAGATGGGAGGATTGCTTAGTTCAAAGCTTGCCTGGGCTACAGAGTGAACTCAGGGCTAGTCTGAACTACAAAGAGAGACCCTGTCTAAAAAGAAAAAAATGTGTCTACTGGTAAATTTTTTTTTCTTGTAGACTATTTGTATGACATTGGTACCAGAGTAATGCTAATTTCATAAGATTATTGTTTCAAAAAAAGATTATTATTTCAATTGATTTTATTTGAACATTTTATATACACATCATGATCACACGTGACATTGAGAATTTGTACCAGTATATGATATGAATTAATTCTCATTTTCCCATTTCCCTACCCTCCTCCAACCTTCCTGCACACTATATACATCAGCTTTATTTCTTTTTTTAACCATCAAAGTTTTTCTTTCCCTTATTTTCTTACTCCTACTCCTCTTTTTCCTTTGAATGTTTTATATTTCCCATTATCTAACATACATTTTAGAACTCATTTACACTTTTGGTTTCTCATACCAGAGAAAAAATAAGTACTTACTTCTCTGGATTAGTCAACTTTCCCAATTCTAGCACAATATACCCAATCTGCACAATTTGAATGCTAAAATGAATTATTTGGCTCATAACTTGAGGGGTTTCATGCCATGGTGGCAGGTTCAAGGCATGGACATCAGGGAAGATCATAGCAAAGCCACACTGCTCACTCCATGGTTGTGGAGAAGCAACACATAGGGAAATCATGCAAGCAAGAGGTGCATGCCCCCAGTGACTCAGCTCTTTGACTGGGCTCCACCTTCCAACACCAGTTTGTCTCCGAACATTAGTGGATTGATTCACCCGTTAGTACGGTGCACTATGGTCAGATTGCTCTTCCAGGAGTCTTTTAATGGAGTCAAGAGGACAATTAAGATTGACTATTACTTCGTCTTCATTTTCTTTTTTTTCTTTCTTTCTTTCTTTTTAGAAAGTTTGAAAAAGAGACAAGTCAATAATTATTTACATGTTGGATAAAACACAGTGAAGTCACTAGATTCTGGGCTTTTTGAGGAGAACATACTTTTGTTTATATTGCTGGTTCAAACTCAATAATTAGCAGCCTATTTACATTTCTTATTTATGCAGTCCATTAAAGTTCTGTCTATTTTTCTAAATTATCCAAATTGTTGGCAAATAATTGTTCACAGGAGTCTTTTACACCTTCATGTTTCTGTGGTGTGATCCTTCTTATTTCTGTTGTGAGGTTACCTTTTTCATTTCTGACTTCATATACTTGAGTTTTCCTTATTTCTTAGGATAGTTTTTTTTGGGATATATTTCCAAAAAATAAATGTTTAGTATCATGGATCTACTCTAATTGCTTTGTAGGGTACAGTTTGTGTATTTCTACATAAGCTGTACTATTTTCATAATTTTACTAATATTGAGCTCAACTGTTCTTTTTCCTGGTTCTTTAAAATATGTTAATATGTGCTGTATGTAGTTCAGTACTCTAATATTGGAAGGATATATATTTAGAATTATTAGAATTCTTGATAAATTCTTTTTATTATTATGTAATTAATCTCTATCACTTCTTGACTTAAATTTTTCTGAAAAAATTTTGTTTTCTGAAAAAATTTTCTTTTTTGTTATCACTGCATAAAATATCACACTTTCCATCTACATATTTTAACTCCATATGTTTCCTGAGTCCAGTCTCTTGAATGTAGCATGTAGTTTGTAGGTGGGGGCTATGTTCTACTGACTCATCCATGTGTGCCTTTTGATTGGGGAAATTAATTAGTATACATTTAAAGTAAGTTCCTACTGATACAGATTGTTTAACTGAATTATTTGATTGTTTTTTTTTTTTTTTGAGACACGGTCTCACTTTGTAGCTCAGTTTGGCCCTGAACTCACTATGTAGCCCAGGCAAACCTAGATTATAGCAATCCTCCTGCCTCTACCTCCTGACTGCTGGGATTACAGGTGTGAGCCATCACGCCCAGCATTGTGGTGTGTGGTACTGATTGCTGGTGGGTATGAGTCACCACACCTGGTATTGTTATATGTGGTTACTGGGGATTAAACCAGGGACCCTGGTGGTTGCTAGACAGGCTCTGGAACCACTGAGCTAAATCTCCGGGCCAACATATTATTTTTAAATTAATAACTAAATTCACTGTATAACATAACTGTTGATTATCTCATGTGTTCCCTTGCATATGATAGGTTACATTTCTCTCACTGATTTCAAGACTCTGTTTTTTTTCTTTTTTTCACTGAAAAAATAGAATTTTGTTATTTCTTTTGATTTTTTTCCCTTATTGAGTTTATTGGTACATTGTAGATATACAATATGATCACTTCCAAAATTGAGAATTTGTGCCTGTACATGATATATCTTGATTCTCATTTCCTCCCATCCCATCCTCCCTATAACACCCACACATAATATACATAAGCTTTGATTCCAATTTTTTGTTTCTACACTTGATCTTAGCCAAAAGGCCGAGAAGCGATGCAATTTTTTGTTTCTAACATCAAATTTGTTCTTTCTCTTCTTTACTACCCCTACCCCCCTTTCCTTTGTCCTTTCAAATATTTTCTCTCTATTTCATAATACCTATCATACTTTCTGGATCTCATTTACACCTTCAGTTTCTCATACTAAGGAAATGGTATGGTATTTAAAGGCTTTTTTTCTTTCACTTTTAAGAATTTAGTAATAATGATGAAGTCATTCTTATGTTTAATATATTTGCTATTTTCTTGTTCCATGGATCTAGATGATCACCTTTCTCTCTAGATTTGGAAAATACTTTTGTCATTATTTCTGTCCCCAGCTCTTTCTCTGGTCAAATTCTTCAATTCATGTATTGCTTCTTTGGAAGAGTTTCATATATTATATAGTTTTTTAAATTCTTTTATACTGTTTTTGTTTTATTTTTTTAGGACTCTGATAACATAATTTCAGCAACCTGTCTTTATATTCACTTATTTCTTCTACTTTATCAAGTCAGCTAATAAATTTCTCTGTGGAAATTTTCAGTTTAGTCATTGTGTTCTACCCCACAATTTCTGTGTGTTTGTGTGTGTGATACTAAGGGTTGGACCCAGGACCTTTGGACTGAGATACACTTACAGCCTTTTAAAATGCTTTTTTTTTTTTAAGCAGTCCTGCTAAGTCACTATGATGCCCAGCCCGGCCTTGAGCTGGTGATCTTCCTGCCACAGCCTCCCAAAGTGTTGGAGCATTCATGAACAACCACACTGACTTAGTTCTGTTTTACAGTTTCTATATTTTGTGGAACCCTCATTTTGTCCTTGTGTTGTTTTTCTGACTAGATTTTTATTATGTTTTCATGTAAGTTACTAAACTTCTTTAAATTGGTTATTTTGGGTTCTTTGCCAGACATTTTGTAGAATGGGATTTCTTTAAAGCCAATTATTGATGCTTCGATAGTATTATATTTGCTTGATTATTCTTAGTTTTTGTGCATATTTGGAGAGCAGGCATCTCTTCTAACCATTATACATTGGCTTCAAAAGGGATATATCTCCATGAATTACCCAACAGAGAGATGTTGATTGGCCTGGTGGTTAGGTTCCATTCACAAGCTTAGTGCTACAGTTCTCAGAAAAGGTGGCACCTTGCCTGAGTCAGTAAGTGGCCAGGCTTGGCACTCGGATTACCAAAAGTTTATACTGGCCTGAGTAAAGGAGGTTAAATTTCAAGCTTGGATTTACAGAGATGGGCCTGGTTCTTGGTCCTGTGAAGAGGGCCTGAAAAATCTGGGAATATGGAGAAAGTCTAGATCTTGGATCCATCGTAATTCAACTTGATTCTGTGTCACTGAGGAATGGCATGGGTCTTGAATGGGTTGGTATCCTAGAGGGATGGAAACTATGGGGACTAACCTAATGCTTACATGGGCTTGAAACTTTCTAGAGCCAGGGGTCAGAGGGTGTTGCCTGGTATTGGGGCAGACCTGGAGTTGGGGTCTATGGTGGCCATTCTCAAACTTCAGTTCACAGGAACTGACATGGGGAATTGTGTAATGAAAGTTATCACTGCACTCTGGCAGGACTGGACCCTGGGTCAGTAGGGGTAAATCTGTATTCTGAGATTAAAAGGACCATTTGGCACTGTGTCAGGTCAAAAACTTGTATCCTTGAGGATTTCGCTGAATCTTGTGACCGTAGGTCTGCCTGAGCCTAGAGTTCACCGGACTGCAGTAGGTGCAGGTGTTCACCACTAAATCCACAGTAAAGTGAGTTGCTTGCTTCACTGTCCTCCCACCTGCATGGTGTCTCTCTATGCTTCACAGTGTGTGCTTAGGAGAGGGAGGATAATATGAGAAAATTGTCCTTAGAATGAGATTTTATTTGTTTCTGTTCTTTTCTGATATTCTTGAAACCCTCATATGAATTGGTTTTTTTTTTTTTTTTTTTTTTTTTTTTTTTTTTTTTTTTTTTTTTTTTTTTTTTTTTTTTTTTTTTTTTTTTTTTTTTTTTTTTTTTTGAGACAGGCTCTCTGTAGTTCAGGCTGGCCCTGAGCTCATTCTGCAGCCAGGCAAGCCTTGAATTCAGCAATCCTCCTGCCTCTGCCTCCTGAGTGCTGGGATTACAGGTGTGAGCCACCACAGCTGGCACTGTGGTATGTGGTACTGAGGATCGAACTAGGGAACTTGAGCTTGCTAGGCAGGCACTGGAACTACTGAGCTAAATAAATCTCCAGCCCTCTCCTCTTCTAAAAGTATTTTCATGCATAGTTAGCTATCAAATGGATGTCCCTGCAATAGAACAAGAACAGAAATCTTTATTCTATCACTTTGTTAATATAATTCCCCAAATCGTATTAAATACATAAGAGACAATTAGCCTATAAAGGAAATATTGAAAAAAATTCTTCAATCTACCATGTCATTATTTATATAATAATAAATATGAAATTCTATTAGTGATTTCTGTGAAAATCAAAGTTACAAGTACTAATAATACTAATGTCATTTGTTGCTACAACATAGACATCAAAACTCACTGAGTTTTTTGAATAAAGATTTTATTTTGCAATACATATTATAGATACCATTAATTATACATTCACCCTTGAGATTATTACATTCTCCACTTAAGAACCCCTAGGGTATTGGAATTTCCCATTGGATCTTATGATAATTTACAAAGATTTCTGGTGATAACATGATTTGATTACTGTTTCCCTGGGTAGCCATGTACAAGTGAAAGATACACATGCATGAATAGTATTAAATAGAAGGTATCAGTCTCTTACTATGTTCATAAGGCTAAAGACTTGAGTTTGTTGCTCTACAACTTGAATTGATTTTACATGTTACAGGACTTTAATATCTATTACTTCAGAAAAAACTTTTCATATCTTCCTGAGTTCAAATTGATCCCTTTGGCAACTCAACAGTTCTTAAAGAAGTTAAAATTCTTTGAGGAAAATTTATTCTGCCTGTTCCCAGATAATGCTTTTCTTCTAAAGACATACTAGTAAATGAAGACACTCAGTTTTACTGTCTACTCTAGATGTAAAATAAACATCCAATAAAATATCATACAAACAACTTATATATATACATTTAGAGGATGGTGTATTGATGTTTACTGGACTATGCTCCTTTACACAGAATGGTGCAGATCTAACAGAAGTTATCCTATAATTATTAAGAATAGCTGAAAACACACTCAACATTGGGGAATTTGGAACTGTATAGAAAATGTACCAATAAAAAATTCAGTTTAAAAAAAAAAGAATAACGAATAGCTGAAAAGGGGGCAGAGATTTACCTCAGTGGTTCCGAAGCCTGCCTAGCAAGCACAGGTTCCTGAGTTCAATCTGTGATAACCACATACAACAATACTGGGCATGGTGACTCACACCCACCAGCAATCAGTGCCACACACCACAATGCCAGGTTTGGTGGCTCATGCCTGTAATCCCAGAACTCAGGAGGCAGAAGTAGGAGGATTGCTGAGTTTGAGGCTCACCTGGGCTACATAGTGAGCTCAGGGCCAGCCTAAACTACAAAGCGAGACACTGTCTAAAAAAAAAAAAAAAAAAAAGCTGACAATCCAAAGAAGTTGTGTATCATTTAGTAAATTATGTAATTATTACAACCCATGTAACTCATGTTTAAACTAAGTAAACCATTAGCATTTTTGTGAATATACAGTTAAACTGAAAATAATTATAGTTGGAAGTTTGCTAATTTCTGTTACATTCTATGAAATACCTGAACAGTAAGAAATGAATAGTTAAATATTGTTATGAAATATTTATACTAAAGGTGCATTTTTTATTTATCTGAAATTCAAAGTTAACTTGACATTCTGCATTTATATGTGCTAAATCTGGCAACTCACCTTTTAGCCCACACAAAATGTTTCCAGATCAAACATTGCCTGTAATAAAAACCTGATTTTCTGAAGGTTTATCTAATTAGTGTTGATTTCTTAATCTTTCTGATCATCATGAACATCGGCCCTAGTCTGTTTACCATCTTATATTACCTGGCATTTCAAGTTATTTTGGAGGACAAAAATTATAACGTGTGTAACAAACTCGTATAATAAACACGTCCAAAATTTTGACAGAAATAACCATATAGCTGTCTACACAGTCTTTCAGTTCTTACAAAAAAATTGAAAGCATTGAATACTTTCCATTATCTTTGATTAGCACATGTTTGTAATACATGCAGTTTACAATATTTCAGGGTGTCAGCACATGTACATGATACAGCTTTTTTCTTCTTTATTGTGTTTATTGGTACACATTAGGTAAACATCACGATCATATTCATCATTGAGAATTTGTACCTATGCATATATCTTTTTTTTAATTGAATTCTTTATTGGTACAATTTATATACATCTCAAAATCACATATAACATTGGGAAATTTGTACCAGTATATGCCACAAGTTAATTCTCATTTTTACCCATATCCCTACCCACTCCCCCCTCCTCCCCCCTTATACATGCTCTTTTATTTTCTTTCTGAATCATATTTATTCCTTCCCCTCATC